>OX465111.1:15534358-15779358 GCA_949987565.1 Luidia sarsii | reverse complement strand
AAGTTCACTTTTCATGTTATAAATGTTGCTCGATACAAAAATGGTGCAAACTGCTCGCTGAATCGAACCTCCTGAAATTCCAAGTAGGCAAGCCGTTTGAGGAAGGTACTGCGGGGACCGAAGGTCGAGTCCTAAAACTAACTAAATAATTGGCCCCACAGGGCCTTGTTGTGTTCTTTCCTATGCTGCCATGACCACGGAAATGATACGAGGCATCGACGTGAAGGAAAATGACTATGCTTGATACAAGGGCCATGAAACATGCTTTTCCTTCACGCAGGACACGGGAACCATTATACAGGTATAGGTAGGCTATTAATGGGCGTTCAGCACATTAATTAGCACTTTTTTCTTCCACGTTCACTATACATTACAACGGGACAGATAACGCAAGTAAAATCAGAAGAGGCCAACAGAAAAGGCTGGGACGCAATACTACAGCTGATCTTGCCAAGACAAGAGTCTGAATTTGGCCAATAACGATAAGGGTTGCTTTTCGGTTGTTGTTACAGGATTGGCGTTGGGTCAATATTTATTCACCTGACAGTCCAGCGACTGACCTACCGGTTGAACTCGAGGATTCTGACCGCTACCGTATATACACCCACCCCTATGCTCCCTGTCTGCTGGGTCAGTGGATGGACAATGACCGAGTGGTGATGGACGAACGGGCGGACAAGTCTAGGTCATCAGTATACAGACAAAGGCAGTCTCACAATGCAATTCCAGGAAAATTTTGAGGTTATTCTATACTCTTAAACATATTAATCAAGTACAGTGAATCATTCTAAATCAAACTGATGATTTTTTTCTGAAAAAAAAGGAAGGGGGTTGAGAGGATTTGTTGAAAGTCTTAACCTTGTCACCGAGAGTGCAGGGTGACAAATGAGGTCAACCGAAGGTGCAATCAAGGAAGGAAAAAGAACTGTTTTTAGCCCGCCTCCACCCCAAACGGCTCACACTTTATTGTAAAGAGCATCAAGTCGTTTTCTATTCGGTAGACAGGCTTATGCTATTTATCACGAGAGTTACTATTGCGGTCAGGGGTGCTTTGTGACAACTGAAAGAAATTTGGCTCTGCACATTCAAAGCAAATCCCCACCCCTCAATGCCTAAATTCACGGAATCGCACCTTCTGTATTCTCATTTTTTGTTCAAAGGTTATAAGGTTGTGTGCTTACCTTACATGTAAGCAGTCCCAGCTTTGTTTAGGGTCCTTGGAGGTGTCTGCTTAATGACTCCTTTCCCCTTGAGCCTACCTCCACCAGAAGCTGACGGAGAAACTTGTGCTGAGGGAGCGGACGTAATGCCAGCAGCCGGGCGGGATGTACAGCATCTCGCCCCGCCTCAGGACGGCCTCGCGGTAGACGGCCGAGGAGAAGAGCGGAAACTGGGCCTCATCGGGATTTTCAACGTCAACCTGGGATCGAGATAGACAGAGAGTGGGATGGAGAGTAAGAGGGAGACCCAAGGAGAAATTGGGGGGAAAAATTAGGAAGAGAAACAGAGAGAGGGAGGAGAGAGAAGGAGAGAAACAAAGAGGTGGACACAGAGGGTGTGTAAAGGGGAACAGAGAGAAGGAAGAGAGATTGAGGTATAGGGGAGAGAGATAGAGAGAATGGAGGGATATAGAAAGACATGGAGACAGCGAGAGAGAGAGAGGGGGGAGTAGGAAAATGGAGAGGTCGGAAGATATAAAATGATCGGAAGAGAAATGAAGGGAGAGAGGCAGAGACAGACAGAGAGACATGGATGCACAGAAAGACACAGACAGATAGAGATAAACAGGAATTAGAGAGGTTTCATTTCTGGGGTACTTTTGGGGTCGTCATCTTATGACCAAGGACTTAAAAATATTTGAAATCGGCGGAGTAAGAGGCGTTTCGAAGTAAAGAGGTACACACATCAATAAATACCCCACATGAAATCTCGATTTTATTTTCGTCGGGAAGCTTGCAGTGGACGGCTGACAAGGTTAGCTAACATTGGAGTGTACATCGCAAGTGCAAAGATGGGCTACTCTACACTAGCACTTAGGTCAATGTCAGTCACTCTGAACCATTTGCTTGTGAACACAAACAGTCAATGGACTTACAAAAGAGGCCGTAAAAGCTTTGCCCCCACCCCTCCGACATAACCATCTAACCAAGAAGCCAACTCTCGAAAGTACATGCACATATGACCTCAGGGGGAATGACATCTGACCCCAGGCGACCCTTGCAAAACAAACATGGCAGAGTATACAAACCCTTGTCTGACAGGTAATTGATAACCAGGACCTTTTTATTCCACCTTCCCCTTTTCGCCCAAACAAAAAGAATAAACCACCAACAAACCTAACAAATAGAGTTTGTGCACATGCCGGAGGGATCTGGGCAGTCGGAACTGCCAGACAAAACTTTACAAAACTAAAGCTTGGAACTGAACAATTCGGGGGACAAAAACGGCAAATGTCAAGGCTTTCGTTTTCGCTTTCGAAGATCCTTGACAATGCAAGTCAAAAACCGATTAAAGTTTTAGTTTGCTTTTGGTAGCAGAGCAATGTCGTCTCTATTGAATGAGAATGCTTCCACGGGAAGAAAATTCAGAGTTACCTTTTCCCCGTGGGCCTTGATGTTTCGATACTTGCATGTCCATTTCGAAAGAGAAGGAAAGAAGCAGATTGGATCTGTTTCTGTCCTTGTCAATGACCCCTCCAAGAAAATTCTGCTTTGATTTTGATCAAAACCCAGTATGGTTCGTGTGTTTCATGTCACTCTTTTCATGAAGGAATCTAAATAATGTATGCATAGCTGAAAAATCTTTTCTGTCGGCTTCAAGTTCCTTCAATCCCTGCATCAACTAGCACCTGGGCATTACTCTGCAATTCCTATTGGTCTCGCCCTTACAACGCCCCTGTCCATCGTCCCTTTAACGCCTCTACCACCGCACCCTGCTGCAACCTCCACTGGCCCAAGCATTGTCCGCAGGTGCAACTGTGACGAGAATTTCCCCCAGACATTCATCCAGCACCCTCACCCTTCATTGAAAGCGCCTAAAAAATGCCATACTAACTATAATAGCCACTGCCCCTAACGATTCCCACAGGACAATCACACTGCACAGCCACGCACGCTCTTTGCATTTGGGGTGACAACTGAAATAGCCAACCAAACAAATATAGTTGAAAGCTTTGTTAGTGGAATAAAAGTTTCTAACTTCCTGGCTTTCTGTTGCATACCCTTGGGCTCTGTATATTGCGCTTTAATATTTCCCTTGTATTTAGCTTCATAGCTATATAATATTGTACGCCAATAGATCTAGTGTTATTAAAATTCAGTGACAATGCAGGTACAAAGAGTGCACTCTTGCCTATCCAAAATGAACAAAGAGGCTAGGCACCAAAGATGGCCACCGGTGCAACCGATCTTATTTGCTTTGAGATAGGGTTGCACAAGCACAATGCATAGGCCTACATCTATTTCCATTAGATACATGCAGCAGAAAAACAGTTCAAATTTAACCAATGCATGGATACGTACGTCCAACCTCTTGCTTACAGAATTAATATCAGGTCGGAATACACTTTCTTCAAACCTTTTACAGTTTAGCAATGTGCAGAATTTCAAAGTGGAAATGGGCCTCTGTATGCATGGGTTGGGGTAGGGACTGTCGTGCACCGGCCATTTTCAAATTAAGTAAGTTTTGAAGCTTTGTATATGGGATATAGTCCATAAATCATGGGTTTGCGGGTAAATAGTGTATCAAAGGTTTCTTTAGAAGAGTTGTGCATGGCTCTGAAAAGAACCGGTGAGTATAAACTCCACATTTCGACCAGGATGATTTGGCTGTCCTCACTGTCAAGTTGTTTTACAAGATTGAGACCAAAAGCCAGGAATGAATCAGCTTTAGTTCATGCATCAATTTCATAAAAAGTGGACATTTCAAATTTGTCTTAGCTCTATATCTTTATAGTGGTTGGCTACAAGGTAATTTATAAAGCCGGAAAATACTTCACACAGAAATAGCAATACACACTCTTTTACGTGAAAACTATTTCAGTGATCCCTCAGAGTAAACTTTGTGGCTCCAAGAGAAACCTAGAGAATGGTCTTCACTGGCCAATCGATATGTGGGAAAGAAATATCATTAGTTGGTGTTAGATTAAGGGACTCTAGTTGGTGGGTATGAATAGCCCCCTCTACTGCCATAAAACACCTTTTCATGATCCTTCTGGGAACAATCTGAAATAAGAATGCGTTGCTACTCGAGGTATACAAGGCTTGTGAAGCTCCTGACTTGAAAAGAAGAATTATCCTGAAGTTGGGAGGTACAACTCAAGATGGTTATCCAAATCGAAGAAGAGTTGGGGTTGCCAATCCATCCATGAGTCAGTCAAAAGGCTTCTTTAGGCCGGTGGTCTATGGTCCTAACAGTTACCTATGAAAGAAGATTCCGATCTCTCTTTCCCTCTCCCCCTTCTCTATCTTCACTTTCTCACAGCAGAGCTATGGTAATCTTAATCAAAGCCGACGTATGCCAGTTACCGTCAAGGTTCATGAGCTGGTGAACTTGCCAGACCACACCAACAGGGAAAAGGTCTTTGGATTAGACCAGAACCTGCCGTTGATTGTATGATTTCCTTGGTAACCACAAAAGGGCCGAGGCACCCCGGTAGGTCATTCAAGGGCGGATGTCTTGTCGGAGTCCCTGCCAATCTCACTTTTTTTATTCGGTCTCTGGTTTATTTGTCTGCCTCGATTCAGGAATGACATCCATAATCAAAAACATCTGTGACGAAGTGCATAAGTCCTTGTGACAATTTTTTTCTGTCGCAAGTTATATCACTCCATTGAAGGATAAAGAATTTTATTGATAGATCTACAATTATTTTGAGCTTCTGCAGATACGTCCAAGGGGAAAGCGACAATAATCTAATCCTTCTCATATTAGGCATAGGCAAGACACCTGTGCTGGTCATTTTTACACCTAACAGGTAGACAGCTGTCCATCCTGCCTTAATAAGAGCCTTGATCCGGTAATCCAGTATCCATTTAGAAGGTCCATGCAGAGGTGCACATACGGTCCAAGTATTTCTATTCTGATTCGCATTAGCAAAGATACCAGAAGCTGCCGAGGGAGGCATCAACAATTTAGAAACCCGAAGGAACCATTGGGACAATTAGCAACAAATTGGAACCCACAGAAAGTCACAGTAAAAATAAATCTATTTCTTGTTTAATTAGCGGATGTATTATTCATGTAATTAGTTACAAGGAAATCGAGGAAAGGGGGTGGGGGTTGAGAAGGCCACTGTAACAGGTGCAGACAGGGGGAAAAAGGTTCGTGTCTGCTGTTGAGGGCGGAAGACGTCAAATTCAAGGAATATCTGGCTCGAAATGTATTTGACAGTCTCCATTCCCGTTCCTTCATCTTAACCAACCGACTAGCAAGACCCACCACTTACCGTATAGAAAGAAAAACAGAAACGTGCAAAACAGGAAGGGCCTACGCAATTGGATTAAAACTGTCGTGGTTTGGAATCAAGTGATTCGTAAAGTCTTCCACGGCTTCGTGAGGCGTGGTGAAGAGAGAACCCAAACCCACCAAACGGATAATCCATCCCAGGGGAATAGTTTGCCTTTGAAGTGGAAGTAAACATGATGTGAGCAAAATGTCTCCGGAGCTTGAAGTATCTGTTTTTCTGTTTATGAAGGGATTGGGGTGGTATGCTGTTAAAGGGTAAATAAACGTGTGAAAGGACAAGGTGGTGAGTGTGTAAAGCTATTACAACCGCTCCTGCGGAGAGGGAGCCATCGGTAGTTTGGGCTTTGAAGTTCCAGACAGCTTTAATACCGACCAGGGCAAGAAAATGAACTTGAGATCAAAAACATTCAATTTGGTTACTGAATAATGTGACCTAAAACGTATGTCTTTAAGAGTTGCATTCGATGAGCAGGCGTTTTGGATGAAGCCCAGCAGAACCTTTATTTCAGAGAACCATTTAGAAAGGTCCTGAAGAGCTTCTTTAAAGTATAAGCCTTTCAAATGAAACCTGACCTCTCACAACGTTACTAAAAGGATCGGCGCCATCTTCAGTCCATCTCCAATCAGTCGATCTTGAAGAGTTCGCGTGACGACAACGCCAAGATAATAGTTCACTCACATGTTCATGTTCAAAACAAATGGTGGCGTGACCAAATGAACGAATGTGCAGGTCGTGACAAAAACAGGAAATGAAGCGCCTGGCCAGCATGAACTGGGCCGCGGCGTAAGCGGAGGCCAAATCTCGTCCCAGACACTGGTTTGGAGTCGAGACCTCATAGTTGTCAGATCCCATCAACTTCAGGCCGTCCACACACACACAAGGAGTCGATATTTCCAAATGATTTGTTCATACGGGATCTATAGCCTTGCTGATCTCCCCGGGGATGCGCATGACAGTCGTTGTCGTCATGAGATCAATCATCGTCTGTTTTGTGCTTGAACATGAGACAAGAACAAAGACGCTATACTCGAACTCGAAGCTTTCTTGAAGTTGCTGATATCAACTCCATGGAAGGTTTGCGGTGACACCATGTATCTCTTCTCTTCCACGGAGTGTGACAATGAAAAGAGCCACAACTCCGTTGTGGCGTGCATTTTGCAGAAGCGAGGTGATGTCCCGTAACCAGCCTGTTTCCTGCATGAAGGGCTTTCTGCATTGAAGCCTCGACTTCGGCTTTGGCTTCGGCGTCGTCTCTGATTATCCAATTGCTTAAAAGTGCAGTGTGTGGTTTTCGTTTAGGATGGAGTGCTCATTCCTTTTCCTGCTCAAGGCCGAATATGTAGCTCATTTACAATTCACGAAGCCAGGTCATTATAAACTACACAAATGTAGCTTAGGCCATAGCCAAGGTCATGGTTAACACAGGTCCTATCATTTCATCATTTCAGTTTCTGACTCAGTGCCTATCTATTTATATCCCTGACTTTCACTTTCACAAAACTGCTTCGGTGCCAAAGCTTGCTTCTTAGCCGAGACTGCCAATCCAGGCTTCTTCTTGGCCAAAATGCTAATTAAATACATGAATATAGGCAAATGATAGCCCAAATAGCTGCTATGATGAGAAAACTAGTGCTTAGCGGGAATAGCTTTCTGTTATTTTGGTGTGCCTCTTTATCCTTAAGCCTCTTACTTGTACGCTTCAAACTCATTCAATGCAGAATTCAACATTTGCCTATCCCTATCTACACTGAAGCTGATGATGCGGAAAGGCATTGGGGTCACAAAATGACAACCTCAGGATTGATGGAGTTGAACCAGTCGACTCGACTTCCTACTCCCGATCCCGGACTCGCTGCCTAACAGACCCCCCCCCCCCTCAACTGTCTGAAGAAAGGTCAGCACATTGCTGATGAAAATCAGACGTGGACTTATTTCTCTCTGGACTCGACTTCAAAGTCTCGACTTCTGTCTGGAACTCGACTTCAAAGGGTAGAGAGCAACCGGGACCAGATTTACATAATTACATCTCATACTGATTTCATATGGACTTCCTGGGACCAGTGCAGGGCTTGACCGAGAAAGGAAACGAATGGAGACCAAGTGTGGCTCCTTAGAATAATAATACGAACACCATATGCGAAATGAAATGACAAATAACAGAGGTCATAATCTTTCAGAATTTTAGAATTGTTGGGCGATATCATAGCTGCCAACCAATCTTAAAGGAAATGGGGAATATTTCTGCTAAAAAAGAGGAATCACAGAGCAAACTACATAGGAATAACTATACATGCGTATTTCAAAGCGAAAAATGGGAATATTGTCAAGAGCTTGTAAAAAGTGATACATTTTTACCCAAAAAAAGCGGAATTATTCCTCCAAAATAGGAATGGTTGGCAGCTATGCGATATCTAACCATTTTTTCGACCAACGTTTATCGAAATATCAAATAAAAATGAAAATAAATTGCATTATTTTTTGCAGTTTATATAACATTTTCATGACCATTTTTATAGTGTGTCAGGAAGGCAAGGCTTAGATGCGGTGGGACCAGCTTCCCTTACCTGGCTCGTGTTGTGTAGAAGCCTGTCCGGGTGTGGATAGAGGCATGGGGTCATGTCTTGGTCGTACAGACGGACGAACTTCTCGCCCACGACCTGGGCAAGGCAGTTGTGCTTGGGGTCCGTGTGCAGCGGGGACACGGTGCTGGCAGGCCCGAACCAGGCATTGATGTCCACGAAACCGTCCTCGTCACCTCGTCCGTCCTTGTCGTCGTTGTCGTCATCACCGTCAGCACCTTCGTCGTTGTCAACGCCGTTGTCACCGCTGTTGTCACCACCGTTGTCACCACCGTTGTCACCGACATTGTCACCGTCGTTGACATCCCCGGACACTGTGCGGTCGC
The DNA here is from genome assembly GCA_949987565.1 of Luidia sarsii. Taxonomy (NCBI): domain Eukaryota; kingdom Metazoa; phylum Echinodermata; class Asteroidea; order Paxillosida; family Luidiidae; genus Luidia; species Luidia sarsii. The sequence continues at coordinate 15,770,986 of OX465111.1, read as the reverse complement.
CGTCCTTATCAGCCTCGTTGTCGTGAAGACAACAGTAGTCTGGGATGCAAATGTCTTTCCTCAATTCTGGAATCTTGGGTAGGAAACAAAAACGACAAAAAGGAGAAGTGATCAAAGGAGGAAACCACTTGATTGAATTTGTATAAAAACTGCAAATTAATTTACAAATTTAACTAGACCCGAATGTGAACCCAGGCTTCTGTTTTTGACAAGCCCATGTGTCTTTGTTGGGGCTGAGGCCTATTATTGGTTGGTGAATTTACTGAATTATAATAGAGGTATTCGTGGAAAGAAAACTAGCCGCATTTGTTTCCATCAATTGAATAATTAACAGTTAGGCTACAGATATGGAAGCGCTTTAGCACATCAGCCAACCAGAAAATGTGTACCTTCAAATCATGCAGTCTCTGATTTCATCAAATGCAACCAGCACCAGTTTATAAATGTTTTGAGCATTTGGAGGCCCCTTACTAAGGACTGCGTTGGTCAGGTGGTACAGTGTTGGCACCTAAACCAGATGCTCAGGTTCAGATCCCGTTCCAGTTTAATTTCCACCAGTGCTTTTTTTTTAAGAAATAAAATGCGTCTGTTGGCTAACCAAGAGAGACTAACTTGCCCCCCCCCCTACCAAAAAAAATCTGAAATGATGTTTCTGCTAAGGGTTCTAAATCATCATGAATAATATAATCTGAAGTGCATCGTGTTCACATAAGTACAAAAGTGATTCTTAATTTCCTACATCGGATCTGGGTTGATTCATGAATAGACCCATCAGTCCATTGGTACACCCAGGGGGTAATCACTAATTCAATTTGGAGATGGGGTAATGTCTTATTAGCTGGACAATTACAGCGGATCCCTCCATCCTGAGACACAGGAAATTGCAGCTGTCTCGAGGGGTCCGTACAGCTCCAAGCTGAAGCCGGTTCAGAAATGGTAATGCTCAGCACAGTATCTGTACACGCAAGCAATGTTACGAAGGGGAAATCAGCATTCACATTCACTGTAAGAAAACGCTGGGCAAAAACGTTTGCCGAACACTTGGTCTGGTGTAGTTCGGAATATTGGGGGGTTTGTGGTGGATTTGAACTACAACTCGACAAGTCGGTCTTATATTGACTCTCATGTTACTAGGCGATCATTAAATTTTAACAAAACGTTGGTCTAACATTTGATAAAATAACTAATTGAATTATGTTTTCAATTATCTACAAATAAATGCATTGGTTGTCAGGGAACGAAACGATATCTCTTCGTGCGAGCCACTGTTGAGAGAATAAGTCTGTGTGCAAAATCTCTGGCTACGGACGGAAATAGCGCACAAGTCTATGCGAATTGGCTACATCCGCTCGCTAACTAGCTTCAGTAGACTCGTGTGATTGGAAGCCGTAGCCAATGAATTTGGACAAGGGCCGTCCAGACATTTGTATGTGGAATAGTATTAGTAGCATGTGCCACGGCGCTATAGCAACTCGAAAACGCTGGTGACCGGGAATGCAGTCAGCAATAATTCATCAAGATATGAGATAACGTCTCAACCAATTTTACTTTAGGTGAGTGAGTGGGGGTAGTGAGGTCCATCTGTAGTGGATGCTTTAAAAACATACTGGATAAGTATAATAAGAATCGAATAGGGGTTATACCATGCTGCACTAGGCCAACAATTTAACGCGGCCTTGCGTCGATTTCCCCAAACCCATCGTAACTTACGATCAATCGCAAGGCGATGAACGATGCACAGAAACCATAGTGTATCACAACTTACGATGGGTTATCCATAACTGGCAGACAGGGGGAAAAGGTTCGTGTCTGCTGTTGAGGGCGGAAGACGTCAAATTCAAGGAATATCTGGCTCGAAATGTATTTGCCCCTGGTAAGTTGAGTTACGATGCATCGTCAGGCTTCGTGAAATCCACCACAGGCTGCCTATACGTGACTCAACGTACAAAGCTAAGGATGCATCATTGTCGGTCCACAATGTGCATGTGTTTATGTGCCAGTGCCACATTGACACAGTACAGCATCGGAGGCTCCTCGTCTTTCTACAGCCAGCTACCGGGGATGGGTGGGAAGGGGGTTGTCAGAAAATTATTGGAAAGTTCAGTTCCAAAAATGAAGATAGATCACGGCTTAAATTACAGTCTCATGGCCGTGAAAGCGTTTGAGTCAGGCGTAAAAAAACGAACGATGAGTTACCTGACGACAGTAAAATAATAACTTTGACTGTCTGGTGAAACTAGTTATTAGAATGTAATTAATTTTTATTTTAAGTAAACAAAATCAACCCAATGCGTTCTCAAACTTTGATTTCTGTAATGGCCAGCTCTGATTGAAACGCCGGCCCTTTTACATTTATATGATTTATCGACATTCTTAAAGGAAGCAGTTTTGTATTACTTTATCAATTTTCTTCAAAAACTGCTTCCTGGCAGTAATATTAAATGACGTATGCAGATCTATAAGAGCTAGATTGATCCAATATACTCCATATACTAGCAGGATCCCGTGGGATGGGGATGCTCCAGGGCCTGAAATTCCATCTACTAAGAGCTTCCCCAAAAACTTCGTTGAATCTCACATGTTTTCTGTAAGTTTCTGCAAGGATCGAAATATCACGAGGACCTATAGAACCTTTCATTATTGGCTGGGAAGAGAGGATATACAAGTAAGGCTGTACCGTGATAAGGGTCTTCATGCCCCTCGGACACAGGCACAAGGGGCGACGGAGGAAGTACACGAGCATCACTCGCTAGCGGCACGGTCTGTCCAGTCTGTGCATGACAGGACAGACAATGACACTGAAAGGCGCTGTCATCGCCCTTGCAACTCCCACCAGGACTGGGGAAGTCTGGAATAGACAGGCGATTCCAGACTGATTACAGCAGGAGCCACGAAAGCGTGACCAAACCACACACACACAAACAGGTTAAATACATTGGGCTTCGTATATGAGAAGACAAGATAAACGACTACAGACATTCCGAACCATCAATTCCGTATCTGTTGCATAGTGTTATTGTCTCAGATGTCAAACTGTGCTGGCACCGTACTTCGTTTGAATTTCGTCTTTAATTCGGTTCAGCGTGACTCGTACTCCTGCAATGTCTGGGTGCAGCATGAGGAGGGTTGTGGAACTTCAAATGGCAGGTTGAGGGCTCTTTTTGTTTTCTTTTACAGACCGTCTGTGACCACTTCAGGAAGTGACTTTGCGGGGAGTAGGTCGGATTGGGGCTCTAGTACGCCAGAGCCAAATTTTACTTAACTAATAATGGGGCTCAGTGAATTGTGCTTATCATAGAAAATACTTCCTTGGCAAAAACCGGACTAGCAATCAGATTAGCGTCCGGTGTTTACAATTTTCCTAGAAGCAGCATGGGAATTACTTTGTCTGGAGGTAGGTCTAGAACGTTGTTTGGGAGTTTGCAGACCGAAGAGGGCAACAGCGTTAGCTGTAATACATAGAAGCCCAATTTGGCACGGCCCAAGATTCAGAATGGAGTTTGGGGAATTATTTCATCTCGCTGGAACCATTTTGTTAATAGGTAGGCCTATATAGATGAGTGGTTGGGCAGCTTTGTGATACTGGGCTGTATCTTGATGAACGTCTATTGCTATGGCTTGTTTATCCACTGATGCATAATAGGGTAGGACAGGGAAATACCCCTCAGCCTTTGACGTATGTATGCTTTGCCTATAGCAGTAGCCATAGCTGCTGGTTTGGATTAGGCCTGACCTCATGACGGGTACAGCACTGAGCAATTACACATGTCCCCATCGACCCGACGTCTTGAGACACTCCGAAGACATTGCAGGGAGGGCGGAGGGGGAGGGGGGGGGGGGTAATGTAGGTACAGTATCATTCACACATTGACATCTCAGAGCTGGACTTTCTCAGTGGATGCATGCCCCGCGAAAACTCTCCGATGACATCCAAGTCCGGCCAATTTGCAGGCCGTTGATAGGACATTTGTCACTTTTGTGTATTCTTTGGACGATTCTGTCGCCTGAAGTTCCTGATCCTTGTAACTCCCTGGAGTGGCCTGAGCGAAGAGAGGCCAGTAAAAAGGAAGGGAAGAAGGAAAACCAATACTTCCTCCGAATAATCATCGCTTAGAAAAGGGGTTTCTTGGCTCCCCTTCCTCCGAAGGCCGTCCAACAAAAATCACATCTAGAAGGGGATCTGAACTGAGTGGCGAGTTCCTGTGACTGAATCATCCTCATCTTCGATGGGCAACTGCCGGCGGCCTGCACTATCTCTTGGCAAATGGCAGCAACATAGCTCTCAAAAAGAGGGATTTCTCCCTTGCCTTCAGGGCCAAGCAACAGCTAGTTGTGTAGGTGTTCTTAAGGAAAGATTACTAATACATGTACTGTACATGTACCACCTTAATATTAGGACTAAGAGCTAAAGAGAGCCTATGACCAATAGAAGTTTTATAACACCGCTATTTTTGCTGTGGCGCTGGCTCCAGCTCTGGCTCTAGCTATGTCTCTGGGCCTGGTTAATTAAGGCTCTAGCTGTAACACAATCTTAAGTTAACCCCGTCCATTAAAATTGAAACAAAACTAAAAACAAATAAAGTCGCACAAAATTCTTCGTTTTACAACGTGATTAAGTAGGAAGAGTCTCGAACCAGGTCATTCACAGGACAGTCACACCTCCTGTTAAACGTTTTATAATGAGAAGAAGCAAACTCCAATTATATGGAAAGCAATATTGTTCCAGAATCGTATCCAGGGCTCGGGTTACGGAATCGGCCACAGGGTTCGTCCGCAGATTCCCCATCACAAAGGTAGACCGCCGACACCGAACGTGGCACGCACTTGCGAATTTTTGCGACTCAGGTGTGTCGAGTCCAGGACACCCGAAGGATTTCTCGACCATCTGGGAGAGAGGAGAGAGGGGGAATGACCTTTGGTGGAAATCTATAGGGGGACCTTGGCTTCCCTTGAACAGCGTTACATTGTTACAGGTGTCTAGTTCCACTCCTTCCTCACGTTCTGCTGACTGAGTAATTTAACCCCAGAGAAGTGAAGGGAACCCATTGGGAATGCGCCACATGCAAGTACTTCTGCCTCGTCTTTTTTTTTAATAGGCCGAGCCATTTCTTGAGGCCTTGCTTTTCGATACAGTGAAGAAAGATGAGCGGTCTCTTTCTTGCCACCTCTCTGGGACGTGACTTGTAGAATATGAAGCCCGTATTTCTTTCTTTTTTCTCCTCTTTTCTTGGAGGGCGGCCTGTGGGTTTTGTTTTGTTTTGATAAGCAAACTGCCAAACTCCAATTTCACGGGTGATTTGTGTAACCCCCCGTTCCACGCTCACCATGGGTATTTCTTTTCTTGATTTTTTTTCTGCCGAAAGTTTAAATCGTATTATTTTGTTAGTTCATTGTTTGAAGATATTATTTCGAAACGGCCGCGAGAGGTGAAATCTAATAAACAGGGACCCAACACAAGTCTGTATGCCTGGAGTAAAATTCCTTTTTCCAAGTGGATGCGCATAGTGAGTGAGCATATTTCTAGCGCTGTGCTGTGGTGCCATGAACTTCCAAAATAATTCGAAGGGGAAAACATGGAAAGTGGGTCACTCCCGAAATCCACGGGTGAATTGGTTGAATTTTGGTGATTTTGTTTTATTTCACTCTTATGCATGACTTGTATACAAGAATGGACGAATAAATCCATGTAAAATGTAATTATGCCACACCATGACGTAATTAAAGGAGGGTTTGCCTCCTCGACGTATATCTAACAATGTATGTTCACTGCTTTGTTCGGTGGCCTGCTGAATAAAACATCCACATGGAGCTCGGGTGGGATTTGAACCCACGACTCCTGCTTTCTCGTGTCCGCCCACCGTGCTTGTCGAGATCATGTGGTGAAATCGAAACTATGTAGCGGCGGGAGCCGTACGGCAAAAAATATATAATATAATAATCTGATATAATATCTGACATAGGCCTATAATGTTTAAAAGAGGAAGACCTTTCATGCTAAGCACATTTTCGCATTTCAGACCGGCCCCAGCTCGCAAGAATGGTAGTATCGTACACATGAGTTTGTGAAATTGTACAGCAGTATAGGCCTATATATAAAGATTCAATGGTCCAGCTCGAATGGTTCAAAATGCTTAATTAAATTAAATTAAATTAAATTAAATTAAAGTCTCCGCTTTCCAAATCAAATGCAATCCAGATGCAATCAACAAGACCCTATACCTACAACAGCCGACTCAACCACCCCCTGAAATGTAAAAAAAACCTTCAGAAGTTGACTGACTCTGGATTGCAAAGGAAAAACGAAAGATCATCAGACTCGCTACAGCTTGCCATCTCGTTCAACTATTCGCTCTCAATCCCTCAGACGTGTTTTCCCTTCTTTTTCACCGCCCCGGGTCATGTCGAATGAATACTCTGTACGTGCGACAACACAATACAAGTCTGGAATTTCCTCATACTTGTTTTCAACTTTTGATATTTCCTCCAAACTGCGTTTTCTGTGTATTTGGTTTTATGAAGTAACCTTTCGATGGGGCTAAATGCTTGATGGATGGTCTGACTGGTAGTTTGGTAGATATTGTATCGTGTATTGTGCGATATTTTCTCTGGCTCTCCCTCTTTCTTTTTTCGTGAAGTTGTCTTGGGGTGTCGTTTTCAAAGTACGACAGGTGTACAGTACTTGAAAGGGTCCCCACGTATAACCGGTAGACTGTTTATATTACCACAATTGCTGATATTCACACAAATTTGTGCTCCCTATTTTTAATACCCAAATTGTTAACGTATTAATAAACACGGCAGGCCGACTCCATAAACCTCAACAACACACCACTCCACAAATGGATATAAGACAAACAAGCCCTAAAAATATTTGTAACTAAAATTACATACAGAAACTACTTAGTGACTAATCTGACCCATATTGCAATTATCACCTATGAGTATGAAGACGGCCTGACGTTTCGACACTTTCGACATTTCTCAAAGGACTTTGTGTTGCTAGAATCGAAACGTTATGCCCTCTACATAGTTGATTTTTGTAAACTGTAGCCTAACTGAATAAGAAATGTGTTTAGGCTATATCTAAGGAATGAAATTGTCTTTAACATGACCTTGCCCTATACCAAGTTCCACAGCTACGAATCGAAAGAAATGTTTGTACTTTTGTATGATGATGGTGTGAATAGAACAATGTTGACTTACAATTCTCAAAAACTGAGAGGGCCCTTAAAGGCCCTATACAACATAGGTCGAGGTCAAAGAATAGCATCCATAAGTTGTCTGATCCAACATACGCAAGGAATAAGCACACCTGTGAACATTTTAGCTCAGTCCGCTAATCGAGTCTCGAGAAAATAGTAAAAACCGCTTTATTTGTTTCGCGAAAATGCAGCATTCAACGCCGTACTGTTCCAAAAATAGTTCAGATCTCGCTGAGATCTAAAGAAATTTTCTCCTCAAATACAACACTTTAGGCAGAAATATTTCAGTGCGAGGTTTCTATTATTACCATTTTCAAACTGTATAAGTTTCATGTCACCCGCCTCACCCTTAACATCAATCACCGTCCTGGTCACCCCTGGCTCACTCTTCGGGGCCACCAGGTTTCTCACCACCATCACCCCCACCTCACCACCATTATTACCATCAACACTCTTTGCTTCCATCATCAGCCTCATTTAAAAAAATAATATCCTGTCATTAGTTTACTTAAATAAACATGTAAACATGTTTTTATACGTACCAAGTTCAACCTGGCTAGACCGGGATTTGAACCCAAGCCTCTGGTTCAATGAGTGGCAAAGATGGAGTAGGAGGATATTTGCAATGCATTATTTTGTAAATCAATATTATTGTGGGACGCAACGCTCCAAACAAAGTGCAAATGAAGTAACATCAATCCATATTGTTTATAGATATATTCACTAGAATATACACGGCGAAATATGACCCTTATCTGAAAATAGATCCAATTAAAGGTTAAAAATGGCAAAGGAGAGAAGTCAGGAGGTAGTTGAAAGTGTATCAATGGTTTGCAATGATATGCCATCACTCCATGACAGGATGTCTCCCGAGGGAACGGCACGGTAAATTCCCGCTGTTCCGATTCGAATAATCCGATTGCTGGGCCAGGCAAGGGGGTGGGGATTAGTGGATAATCCGAGGGTATGGTTGGAATTTTAACATCACCCCTTCCTCCCCCGTCTCAAAAGCTTGTGGAGGTGAGCGTGGGAGAGCGAACTAAGGCCAATGGATGCTCTAATGCAGCTGTCTGTCCTCAGCTCCCCCTAGAAACCAACCCAATCCCTCCCTAAAGGAAGATACGCAGACGACACACCAGGGGGTCGGGTAACGAAATCCCACTGCGCTCGCTCTCCGAATTACGCAGCTCTGAAACAATGAGCAGAATGTTACATTGCCCTCTGGTCCCGGCGTCATAACATAGTAGCGACGCCTAGGTGTCACCATTACGATTTTAAGAGAGCCTGGAGTTTCGATAATAGCAGAGTGATAAGGAAAACAACAGTCTGCAAGATGGGGGAGGGGAGTAGGCTAAATGAGGTGTGGACAACAGAAGATGGACAGAGCATAGTGTAAGTATGGACAGAGGGGCAGAGCTAGTAGACAGACTTTGATTTTGGTAAAGGACTAGCGATTAGATACTCAGAAAGCCCCTGCAATGATCGAAACTATAGTAGGCCTACCTCTGATTTTTTTGAAATATTGGCCGTTTGGGGCCAATGTGTCAGAATTTCATCAGTTTGGAACACTTTTGTATTACTTTAATTCTGATCAAGATTTAAAGAAAATCACCTGGAAACTAACTGATACATACTTTCTGTTGTTGTTTTTTGTTGTTGTACAGGGTATACTGTTGCAGTTTTCAAGGTTATTAGAGGTTTTACAGCCTGGGGCTACTCATTAAATCCTTCCAAATCTATCCCCTGGAACTCAAAGTCATACAAACCAACAACACCGAGACACTATGGATTGTTATGGGGGTTACGGTAGGTACGCAAAAAATCCACTCTATTTTTCACAGCAAAGAAAAGGGGTTAACAGTACTTTCTACGGATTTGGGATAATTCCCACCGACAAAGAAAATATTGCTGCCCGGCCGGCCCCTTTTGAGGCTAAAGGGTTGCACTGTCTGACACGAGGAACTTAATTCTGAATCTTGTGTGACAAATTGGATCTGAATTTGGGCTCCGAGGGGACACGAGGGGAGCCGATCACTCGGCCCCTCGTTCAGATTCTGGAATCCTTAGGTATCCCTACGTATTATCAGAATGGTGCAGCTCAAACTGCATGCACAAAAGCATAAAATGTCATCTGTTCATGGGACCTGTAAGAAGCTAGGGCTTTGACTAGGGCTTTGGCTAGGGCTTTGGCTAGGGCTTTGGCTAGGGCTTTGGCTAGGGCTTTGGCTTGGCTTTTGACTCTGGCCAATGGGCTTTAGACTTGGTCATTCATCTCCACCCATGCATGACATTCAAAATACAGACAACAGTACTGACTTAAGTTATACGAGATCTAGATTCATTTGAACCATGGACACGGACAATCCAAACTCTGGAATACAAACGCAACCTGGCTTTTCTCCTATTGCGTAAAGATAATGATAGGCCTATTCAAGTTTTTTACAGGATTTGTTTTCTGTTAAGACTCCAAAAGTTTGCCTCAATTCAGATAAATATGAACAGTTAAAATAAATAAAAATACTTTTGGGTTCACTAATATCAAAGATTCCCGCCACCAGAATTCTAGTATAGTGCCCAAACGCTGGCAACAACATCACCGCCATAAAGATGAAGAGTCCCAAATCCCAAGACGTTAATTAGTGTCGTTCCATCGAGTTTCCATCTATTTGTTCCTCGGGGGGCCTCGGCAAACGAACAAGGACGGGGCCCCTCACGAATTCGCACGCCAACACGACATCACGACCCAGTCATCGCGTCTCCAAACATTCATCACAATTAAGAAGATGGGGAAGAAGACAAACATAGCCCTTGGCATATCACACGCGAATCTTTTGAAAAGATCCAAACGTGCCGGATGTATTAAACTCGGCAGTCACGCAAGCAGTTTAGCTTGAATCAGGCCTAATTCTATTTTATTTTGGGCGTCCCCGGGAAGGGAGAAAATAGTCCGTGTCGGTGAATAAATAAGTCGTGAGGGGGCAATTCTACAGGAATTCTGGCAGCAACTAGGGAAACAAACAGGAATGTAAATCATAGTAACTGTGCTCTTTTTGGAAGGGGGAGATTTGCAGCAGATGGAATCTGTCCATTTGGGGGCACCCCTGACACCAAATTCCTGCCCCCTCAGCCCCCAAGTTGAAGTTACAAATGCAACCTGTTGCCACACTCGGTCTCTCCTCAAATACGTATTGACCTAAATAGTTCCGTGGGGTACAGGTATACTGAAGCCATGTACGTACTGGACCTTTCTTTACAGCAGGGATGAGTTTTTACCTGTGACGATCGTGAAAGGAAATGGCCATATTTTATACCGCTGCCCGTGCCTGGACATCATTTTTGGTAGAGGAAACTCAGGAAAGGTTAAACTGAACTGTGTAATTTGTAGCGACAGTGGCACGGGTATGTCAACAAATGCCAGATGTTCAGCTTTTAGGGAGGCGACATCCCAATCAATTTGCATAGGTCCGCATTGGATTTATCGCTTCGATCTGGGATCAGTAAAAAGTCCCGGGTGTAACGCCCTGGGCTTGAGACGAGAAAAGTACCGGGTACCCGTTATATCGGTAAATTTCACACACAAAAACGTCTTGCGTGGAGCGAGGACTGCCAAGACGAAATTCCACACCAGGGACGATGAGCGTTAAGCACTTTGGAAGACAAATACCTCCTCATCAATTTGTATAAAAATGGAGCTATCATGCATTTTTTTTAATGAAAGATCGCCAAACACAAGGCCTTATATAAGGCCACTCGAGGTGATGGCTACATGAACAATAGAAGAGGAATAGACAGGGAACGAAGAATTGTCAAAGGGAACGAAGGTACAGTATCTATTCACGTTCCTCTTGAACAGATCCCCATATCTAAGAAAAATGTCTCACTCTACGGAGAGTATTTAAAATCTAAGATTCTACACGGAAAACTGGGGCTCACTGCCTTAAAATCTTAGGAATGGAATAACATTCCGACAACACCTGAAAACAAGAATCTAAGAAGGTACAACACTGTATCACTCTCTAGCCCTATATCTCATATGCAATTTAAGAGGCTTGTCTTCACCATTGTAACTAAAGGGAACTTTCCAGCGCGTTTAGTTTCACAGATCAAGGACACCACCCCCTCATTTTTGAAAAAAAAACTGATATGGACGTCCATGAAGCAAAGGTTCATGAGTGCTTCATGAACGCTTCATCACATGTCCATGATGGGAAAAGTATCCATACGTCATATGTATATGTGGGGGTTTCTGCAAGTGAGGAAAATCACCAGCATTCCTCGTCAAAACTGTATGGGTTTGCAAAATGTAGGCTACAAATCAGGGCAACCGTTTTCTTATTATGAGATAGTGTAACAGCATTCCCTGAGGGAAAACGTGATATTATACGTGTACGTGTACACAACACTTTTCGAGAAAAAAAATGAGCTAAACTCTATTAACCTAGAAACACAACCTTTACTCCAGTGACCCAAAATCTCCAATACGATTGGTTTCTTTTTTCTCAACCACTCAGTCATAACCTGCCACTTCCAATTCTGTAACATGAGAAGACTTCGTCAGTAAGGATTGTAAGGATTTCTTTTTAAAGCCAAGGCGGTCAACTTTTTGTGTATGTTGTGGTCCATTTCCTAAGAGGGAAAGGAGGAGGTGCACGAGGGAGAACGTGAAAGAGGAGTAGCAATACGAGGATGAGGGTGGAGGAGAGGAGGGGACATAGAAGAGGAGGGGGTTATTGGGGGTGGGGAAGAAGACTTGTGAAAAGGAGAAAGATGAGGATGAGTAAGAAGAGGTGGGAGGAGGGAGAGCGATGGGGAGGAGAAGGAGAGGAGGTAATAGGGAGGGGGCTAAATCTTAACTACTAACTACAGCTACATTATTCAAGACTTATGGAAATTATCGACGTCTACTCTAAGTGAATCCCCGTTTCCCTGACGTGCTCTCGGTCATGGTTTACAGAAAGTGGCTTGCTTGAGAAAGCAGGAGTGGCGGGTTCAGATACCGCCAGGGTAATCCCAATGATAGGTGTTTTTCATTGTGATGCAGAAAACAATAATGTAGTCACACCCCTTCAGGGCAAGTGCTTCCTGCAATTACATTCTAAATGTACAATGGAGGGGTTCGTTTGTCAAGATGAATATTGTATCAAACTTAAGTCAAATTATTTGTATTTTTGGGTCAGAATTTGACCCCCAAAAGACCAAAGAGGTCTTAAGAGGACCACAAAAGGTCAGGGTGATCAAGCGGCCATTGTGCGGAAGTCTCTTTCACGAACAGCTGGTCAAATCAGCAAATGATTACAAGAAAGATTGCTTTTAAAGCTACGCTTCGCAGCCCTATACCATAACTCTCTTCTTCCGTTCATGTTGTGACAATATGGAGGTCGCGGAAGGTGTGAAAAACATTGTAAGCCGCGTGTTGATACCAGTCGGGATTATGGAAACCTCGAAAATAATGGACGGAGATTGATGAAGATTGATGGAGGCGTTTGAAAGGACTTGGTAATGGACATAACTTCGGGGATGCGTCTGTTTCTTCTTGTTCTAGTCTTTGTCATTCGTTCTATTTCATGGAATCTGTTATAAATGGTATGCCTGGATTATGCCCAGTCAAGTAATAATGCACCGAGGTGACCAAGACAGATCCTCAGCCAGAGCCATATCCCAAGCAGCGGTTTCCAAAAACAGGCACGTGTTTTCAGTTGACATCCTTTAAAATGTCACTGGACTAAGATTTATGACGGGTCAACTAAGCAATAGAAGTCTCATTCCCTCTGGGCAATCTGAACGCCAAAGCGTGTAAGACCCTTAATGCTTTCTCAGTGAACAATGAGCGGGCAGCTTTTCATTTGTGTGTCAAGCACAAAGTCTGTGTTGCCGGGAGGGTGTGGGATTAGGCACGAATGGCTGAGAAAGTTCTTCACTTACTTGCAAAAAAACTTGGAAATTGTGAGGGCAGGTGTTAGGTTCAGGTTTTGACAATGTATGAAAAGACTGATCCAACAACAGTCAACAAGCAAGATATTATCACAAAGTAATGCAGAAAGCCGTCAGACTCTCTGTTTGTGATATCATGACAAGGAGATATCATGATATGATTTCACTGCTGAGCAAACCTCGTATGATAGGATTTAGTGAACAGTTTTCTCACAGTGCATTACTCACATGAGGTGAAAAAAAAATCATATCAGTTCTCGACGACTGATAAGTCAATTCTGGTCTTCTTTATCTAATTATGGATATCTTGTTCCAATTATGATATTTGGAATTCAATGCTGGACACCAAGATTCAATTCTGGACACCGAGGTTAAATTCTGCATACCTTTTACAAATTCTATACTCAAGGTTTGAATCGGGAGTTTCTTGACCTTAAGGTTTTTTTGTGCACATCCTGTTTTATATCTGGATCCAATGTTCAAATTCTGGACACCAAAATTCAAATTCTGGACACCTAAGTTCAAATTCTGGACACCTTAGTTCAAATTCTGGACACCTAAGTTCAAATTCTGGACACCAAAGTTCAAAATCTGGACAGCAAAGTTCAAAATCTGGACACAAAGAATCGAATTATTGACTCCCTGTTTTCAATTCTGGACACCCTGTTTTCAATTCTGGACACCAATGTTTTAATAAACTCTGGACAAAAATAATTAAACTCTGTACACCAATGTTTATACTCTGGACACATGCACGAATCTTCTGGAATCCTTGTTTCAATCTATAAAAGTACAATTCTGTTCTTCCTGTTTCAAACCTGGTCAGCCTGTTTTGTCAGCCAAATTTGGAAACCCCTTTTGATCAGCCCTTTCCATAAGCTATGGTTTTCACTTGCGAGCAAACCTCGTATACCGAAGCTCTCATTTTATTCCCTTTAGGACTCTTTGGTGAATGAAGACGAATCTGCCTGGAAGGTCTGATGTATCATTATTTCACCATCAAAGGTAAGTTCACACCATCAGGGTAGAGAGAGATAAGGAAAAGGTCACACCGAAGACAGATTTCCCTTCGTATTCGACGATAACCCACAAACGTGACTCTGGTATGAGCAATCAGGACTCCTCATGGGTTAATTATCTACACATCGACATCAGATCGTTTCTGAGGAGGGCTTCAGAACCAATCCCAAGGGCTAATCATCAAGAAGCATTTTCTCACTAGTGAAGTTGTGCGGACTTGTCAGATTCTTTGAGGGATCGAATCACTACAGGAATGCAACCTTTTGAACTGATGGAGATGTGAGACCCTCCTTATATAGACGGAAGTTGTTCTAAGCCAGGCTTCCCCTGGATATCTGGAGAAGTAGGTCGTGCCCTCGTTCATTGGCTACGGCCGGATATAACGCCAACAGCTATTGGCAGTTGCCTGCAGCCGCTAACTGGCAGCTTCCACTAGCTTGCATGCAAGTAGAAGTCAAAGCCAATGGGTTTAGAGAGGCTTTGTCAAATATAAGCGGCTGTGGTTAAAATTAAACCCACATGTGTGGGATTTTGATGCAGCTCCTTGCGTTTACTGTCTGCTCAGAGGAGAGGTTCAAAAAGTTTCTAGAATAACTCGGTATTGCAATCTGCATATGCATGTAATCTCCCTCATTGCTTAAATTTAGACTTATATTCTCTATCATTATCATTTTCTTATTCCACTGGATTGTACCTACACCAGATGAATGATAGGATGTTTGATAGAATACGACTGAACTGGCCGGGTTTTTTTTTTACCTTAGGTTGTGATGAGTTATGCCTGTATCACCATTGCACTCAGTGGTTTACCATTGACAATGGCCAGGTGGAGAGATTTTGTGGGCGGTCGGGACTGACTGAACACAAAGACTTGTTTAATATAAAACCCTGGCCTTTCTTAAACTCCTGATTCGGGCATTCAGAATGGACTTAGTCATGAATCAGGTTGTCTGTTTGAAAAATACAAAAAAAAGTACAAACACACAAAGTTGAGAAAGGGAAGATTGATAGAGACTGATCATGCTACGAACCAAGAGTGTTATCTGAAAGCCCTATCCAATATTGGATTTTCTGTTCTTTTTTTATGGAAAAGTGGTTTATACCTGATTTATTTTCTGGGAACTCTTGGAGCTGTCAAGAGCTGCGGTGGGCTGTGCATGTGTTTAGCACAAATGGGAGTTTTCCATTAGTTTTTGCCATAAATTTTACCAACGTTGCGATGACAAATGGTAAACACATGTACCATGTACTGCTGCCCAGTTATAAGTTGTTTCTCAACATACAGACGATTGTGTTTGATTAAAACAGCAGCGTTGTTTGTGGTTTGTAAGTGGCTTCTGGGCTTCTGGTGGGCATCAAACTTATCACAATTCTCAGAAAATTTTCAAGAGGATAACAGTTATAAGAGTGATAACAGCCAAAGAGGGGTATTTCGTTTCAGACCTATGGTTTTGGTCATTTTCTCAAGATGTGATGGACTTGCACAATAGCTTTCTCTGAAATAAATCCTAGCTCAGTCCCCAAGGTGTGTTGTCGGCTATAGGTTTGTTTAAAATGATTACCCAGTAAGTCAGAAGTTGGGTACATGCATTTCTCTGGAGCACTCTGAAATCCAGCAGTGGAAAGGAAGCACCCCCTCTATAGTTCAAATCTATTCAACTCCCATCAAAACTCTGATGGAGGAACTGCATGTGGAACTTTTGATTTTAGTATTGTCGTAACCAGTTGACAGGGTTCCTCTAAATATATCCAGCTTCAACCCCACCAATAAAAAGAAGAAGAAAACAAATGACCCTGCCTCCAAACAGGGTCAGTTGATGACAATGAAAGGTGACAGTGACATCGGAGAATACAAGAAGTGCATGAGGATGTCCTTGGGAAGCTAATATAATCAAAATGCACTAACTGGCATAAATATTACCACTTGGCACTGTGTCACATAAATATACATGTATGTACATCTCAGGGCCTAAGATCAAGGTCAATCACATTTTTAGGTCCTCGCCGCTTCCTTCCTTGTGGAGGAAATGGTTTTAGCGGATGAGGACATTAAACTACCGTTACATTATCAGAAAGGACAAACAATAGATCAAATAATTATATAGGCTCATTCAGAAAGAACATCAGTGGTCGATTTCATCAACTCATTGTAAGTTACAATCAGTCGCAAGAAGATGAGCACTAAGCATAAACCATACGATCTATCGCAACTTATGATGGGTTATCAATGAATCATAAGTTGAGTAACGATGCATTGTACTGCTTCGTGAAATCCACCCCTGGATGGTAGATATGACCATAGTATTTTCCATGCACAAAAATGAATAGCTTGGATAAGCTTGACTATCCCAGTAGTAAAAAAATACTCCCAAAACTTTGAAACTTTATGTCTGGTTTGAGAACAGCAAGCTATGCATTCATCTGATCGCATGCATGCTCACTGACAAATAAAATTTCACTCATAATTTAAAAATAACTTGAGATTCTGCTGGTCAGATCCTTTGCTGTCGAGACTGAAACATCATACTTTGTGATAATCAAGAAGTCAGAAACTGCACCTACCTGGTCAAACAGCTGGTGTTGGGCTAAGTATCCAACTTTACCTGATTCTTTAGTCAGTCCCTGCCAAAGCAAAATGGGCGAAAAACATCCAGGATAATAGGAAACAGATTCATTGTATACCCTTTTAAAGACTGAGGAAATCTTGGTTTCATTGAAATAAAACTAAAGGAATAAACAGCAAACAGCTTACTGATTTAAATGACCAAAATGCAAATCTCAAAAATGTGGAGAGCCTGATGTTTTGATCCTAGCAGGACCTTTTTTTAAACGCAGGAAAGTCCTGCTAGGATCAAACCCTCCAGTACATGTGTTTAAAAGATCTAAGCTAATTTCAGAAAAAGAAAGCATTATTAGGGGGGTATTTGAACCCAAGCCTCTGGTTGAACTTTCTACCATTGATCTGCCACCCAAGCCATCCAGCCTTAGGTGGGGCCTTCCTAAGTCTAAAGTAAGGCTCTAAAGTCAACCTTTTTTTGCTAGTCGTTGTCAGAAGCAAGGGATCATACTCCCTACTTGATATCAGATATACACAACTACTACAATTAGTTGTTAACTTAAATAGAGCAACATTAAGGCTGTCATTAAGACAGCATTCCTCTCACTTTTCTTTCTATGTGTTTGGTGATGAAGTCAGCGACTGTCATGAGAGACTGGGACCACGACTCATCAGTGTATTTGGCACCTACTTCAATTGGCACTGTACGGCCCCCGGCTATTTCACGCAGGTAGGAGAGGCTAGGACAGGAAGGGGAGGGGCGAGATTGATTGATTCATAAAAAAAATTACTTCAAAGGAAAGATCGACAGTCAATTATTTGGAAAGGTTCCCGACTGAAGACTGGAAAACTGGGGTGGTACAGTGAGGGTATATTAGTCCAGGGGGCCTGGGTACAAATCCTTTTCCGGTCAAACTTTCTTTGCTATTTCCAAGAGAAAACTAGATAAGAAGGCAGTCTTCTCTAGGCAGACAATAGTACAGTGAGATGAAGTGAGTGAGCAAAGTGGCTGAATGGCCATGTGTGTGGCACCTTACAAAGAGAACGGAGAGACAAAGGACCTTCCCATTGACAGAGCCCCCGCCACCCAGGTAGCGGCAGACAGAGCCTGATGGATGTCCCTCTTGTCTTGTCCAGCACCTGATGGCACAGTCTACACGGATCAAGTGAGTATGCCTGCAAGTGACGTTGAGTGGGTGATGCTAGTATCTTTAACAAGGGTGTAATTAAACATTGAGTGCTCATTCAGCACAGGTGTTCTAACTTAATGAGGGTTTGCCCTGCTTGACGTAATAAGCACTGAATGCCCTCCTAGATGCAAACATCATATAATAAGTGTTCTAGTCGAGTTGGGTAAAGCCTGGAGTACATTGGAGTATATCTATGATTCAATGAGGTTTTGTCCTGCTCGACGTGATAAACACTGAATTCTCAGTGATTTGCCCGTTGCCTGATGAAAACATTTCAGGCAGCTCGGGCGGGATTCGAACCCGCGACTAATGCAGACGTCAATATCTATGATCTTTTGATCCATCATTAAGTAATTGTTTTTTTTCCATCTCCTCACCTCCACCTGCGGGTTCCCATAGCGGGCCAGTGGTCCATGGCTCCCTGTATGATGACTGGAGTCTTGGTCTGCATGTACTCCGACTGGAAGCGAAGGAGGGAAGGGCACTCCACCCTGGGGATCTCCCGCTCCTTGCAGAGGATGGGAGCGGGAAGTGGGGCGCGGCACGGCTCGTCAGAAGTCTCTGTCTGTAGCATAGAGTTCGGAAAGGATCTCATTGAGCAGTTGTTAAAACATATCAGAAAATGAAGACGGCCTGACGTTTCGATCCTAGCAGGACTTTTGTCAAAGGCATTCCACCTCTGACAAAAGTCAAAATGTCTGGCCTTCTACATTTGGGGGATTTGCATTTTAGTCATTTAAGTCAGTAAGTAATTTGCAACACTTTTGCAACACTTTTGTGCACTATTAATTTAAAATATTTCAAGTCGTTGTGAAATTAAAGAAAAATATGGGGACGGAGTATGGGGCTTGTTAAAATTCTGCTAACAGATTGGAGTATGTTAATGCTGGGGGCTATTGCAATGTAGTATGGCAACATCTTGTGAATGTGACTGTAGCTATACCCATAGGGTGTGTTATTTGATTTCAAGTCTTCAAGTGGATTCTTTATGATTAGTCACATACTTAGGACACTTTAGGACACATACTTTCCAAGTGAGTGGGTGAACTTAATCAAAATTTAAGATCGAAAAAATGGCAAAGAAAACTTCGACTGGACCGGGATTTCAACTCAACTGGTCTTGCATACCAATACTCTTCCCATATGAGCTATCAGTCACTAGGTGCTGGCCTCGCAAAAGTCAACTAATTGAAGATTATCTAATCCAGGCACAGCTCAAACATTCAGGTTTGAAAGGCCTCAACGCCAGGCTGCTGAATGCCTCAGACTCACATGGTCACCGCTAGGAGATCGAGACGAGCCTTCTCCTACAGATTCTGGTTCCGTATTGCGGAGGCTTTGAAGGGCTGATGCGAGGCGACTCAGGATATTATCCAGTACGGGGGCACCCATCAGTAGGCCCATGTCACAGGCCTTCAGGGCCAGCTGAACATCAGCATTATGAAAAGAAACAGACAGAAAACAAAACTATCATTGAAAGATAAACTCCAAATCCATACAGCCTTCACAGAGTCATACAATGCGCTTGGAAAGTGTGGAGGAATCACAGACTCTGATACTCCTATCAGGCAGGGCTCGAATTTCAGAATTTCAGATTTTTTTTACAACACAGCAGGTCTAGTAACTGAAGACTCTTACTGGACCTGAGCTATTTTTACAATCTTGACCTGTGCAATAATTAAGAAAATAATTACACGCAGTGAAAAGAATACCATGAGAACATTCTGTTTAATTGTACAGGTCAAAGTCAAAGTTATATTTGGGTGGCATTTTCTTTATGGTGCAAAAAACCCCACTAGACACCAAGTCCAGTGCAGTCACATTCGGCGCTAGACCGATACTGAAATCACTACACTCGGTCCATGGTGACTGTGGAGGGCTAGATTTTGGACCGGCCTCGCTAAAGTGCCACAGGCTACGAAAAATGGCATTGAAACACAGGAGATGCTTGGGCAAGCAGCCTGGCTTGCTATGCAAAATTTACAAGGAAATGTAATACTGCAACACTGGTAATCAGTGCGTTTAACCCTAGCAAGCCAAACAGGAAAGTCAATGGCCAAAAACAAAACCCTGTGTGAGTGGAATAGTAGGCCTATTTTAGATAACCTTGTGGAAAGTTTGTGAAGACACCATGTAAGTCATCTCTCTTTCGAAGAGTATGGCTCTAAAGAGGCTCTTTGCATAGCCAGAGCCCTTCTTAAGATGGCGTACATGGTGTCACTGCAAACTTAGCCTACCTCATTATGATTCCCCTACCCCATGCAAAGTTAATCTACATTAGGTAACCTTGTGTTCTGTTCTGTTCATACCTCAAGCGCAATAGCCTGTCTGTCATCCTGTCTCTCCTCCAGTGCCCGGGCACGGCTGCAGAGTCCCATGATTTTGAGCAGGGAGCAGTAGGAGTAGAGGTGTCTCCAGGCTATGTCCACATCCTTCCAGTAGCCTGTGTTGAGCTTCTCCCAGGTGATGTGCAAGAGTTCTTGAGATTTTCTCAGCGAAAGACAGATGTCACCACGGAAGAAATCCTCCACACACTCCAGGAGGAGAAAGTGAATATCGTGGTCAATTTTATCCTGAGGAATGGGAGGAAAATTACAAGAATGTATAGAAATGGCCAATGGTTTGAATTTAGCAGTGACCCAATGGTGTTACCGTTACCTGACATAATCTACAGAGTAGCCAATATAATAAGAAGCGAGCGTGAGTGGTGAGGGTCACTGCCAATCGGCAAAAGGCCTTAGGTAACACTAACACAGTAACAGTGATTAATAAAATGAAATCGCTGTCACCAGAGTCATGTCGGAGGGTCAGAGGTCGTGAATGGCACTGACCACTTTTCCTGGCTCCACTTTTGCAATGCTCATATACTGTACAGTGCTCCCTCCAAAAATGGGCGAAAGTGTCTCTTTCTGACAAATATCCGTGATGAATCGAATATCAGAACCGGCAGAAGACTTGGAACTGGATGAGTTTGAGAAACCAGAGCAGGACTCACATGTCACAATAGCACATCATATGCCGTGGATTTGCTGTCCTTTTCCCAGCCTAAACTTTCACTACTCACTACACTAGTAGTAGTACTGTCGTAGTACTAGTAGTACAAAAATGTTAAGCATAAATAGCGTATGCACTTTACATGTACATGTACAATTTTTATACGTACACTGCAGCTAATTACTGATACTCAGTACAAGACAGTAGACACTAGACAGTGGTAGTAGTACTACTACTAGTAGTAGTACTTTTAGTAGTAGCACTACTAGTACTAGTAGTAGTACTACTAGTACTAGTACTTTTTTGTACTAGTATCATTATCAAGTTTCATGTACATGTATCGATACATGTTCGTCTGTAGTTGCGGTAACCGTAACCCTCATCCTCCCGAAGGTCTCCGACCTTCGGGAGGATGAGGGTTACGGTTACCGCAACTACTGAACTAGTTCGTCTGGCGACATGCTTACCTTGACGATATCTTCCAAGTGCAATTCCTCTTTGGTTTTGGGCAGCAAATCACCAAAAGAAGGTGTTAAATTCTCCATTTCAAATAGCCTTATTAACCACAACAATACCGCGGAGAAAAGGACTAGAGAGGACGTCAACAATCAATAACTATAAACTACCGAAAATTGTTGACAGATTTTCATGGGGGCTGACATCTTGGAATAAGAAACGGCAGAGGGCGCACTTTATCTCACTGGGGCTGATTATCTTTATCTCACTCGTGCAGTGCTAGTGCACGAGCCTCGTGCGTGGCGCTCTTCTTGTACGAATTATGTTTTTGTTCTCTTTACTCCTTTGTTTGCACTATACTGCACTTTACCAGCGGTGAAAGTTCACACCCACATTTCAAAATACCCTTTACTGCAGTAGGTAATTTACAGTATACCGGCAATCCACCTCGAACAGAACGAAGTGACTGGAATGCTCAAGACGAGGGGAAGCATCATCAGATGATAAATAACAGACTCCATCATGCAAACTAAATTTACATTTTACCTTCTCGAACTGAAGTTGAAGTTGATTGATGATACAGAGCTACAGACCGACCAGTTGAGTTTTGGCGTCCAAATTGAAACAAATAAACACGTGCAGTGGGGTCCACGAAATGGCCTGGGGCAGACTTTCTTTAGCTATGATTTTTTGAAGTGCACAAAAGCATGGTGATTTGTTTTTTTTGATCAGAAAATGTACGCATTAATATTTGGTGCGTTCCATTTCTTAGAGAGGGCGTCAAAATTCAACAACTTCAAACTACCGAGACAGGGTGACAGAATGATAAGATACAAAACCAGCAGTACCATCTGTTCTCTGTTCCTTGCCATCCTGGCTGGGAGAATGGTCCCACTATCTTCTGCTTTCAAATCAGAAATAGTCACGCGCTGGGCTCGAAACGTACGTCACGGGGTGCCTATAACTTGGGATTTGTGCATGCACTTGAGCAAGAAGGTATTCTGATACGTCCTTGACTCGAGGTCATTCAAGACAGTAATTGCTATTTGCAAAACTTGCAACGCTTACCCTATCCATTCAGTTGATGAGTAAAAGCTCACTTCCATCTTGCAAAGTGCAAGTTCGATTCGAAATCGTGTTGAAGCAAATAATTCAAACCAGCAAAGGACAGGACTTTTTGAGATTTTTGTTTAAATAGCAACGAAAAATTGACTTGACACATTATTATAATGGTCGAACCCGAACCTGTGGTAGCGGTGTTCTACAACCTGAACTATCCAGCCCTCAGGTAAACGCCTTATGTTTGCCTTATGTCAGAAAGAGTAAGAAGAAGGTACGGGTCGTTTGATAGGGCTAGCTATTATTCTAAGTACAGTACACAAGATGGAATACATAAAGCGAACAAAACCAAACGTTATGGGAAGGATTGCGGTGACACCATGTATGAGGTGTCTTAATTAAAGAAGAGGTGTGGTTCTGAAAAGAACCTGATGACGGCCAGAGCATTCTGGTCAAAACGTCGAGTTACCACTCAGGTTCTTTTCAGAACCACACCTATTCTTTAAGAGACCTTATACACGGTGTCACCGCAAACCTTCCTATATTGATTCACCCACCATGCTAAGCCTTAAGTCTTATTTGTTTAAAACCAAATGTGTGGATAAAGAATACTGTTCGGATCCCAGATAGATTTTTACGAGGTTTAAACTCTGAGGAATGTAAATTGTTTAGACGTAGTTTTTTAAAAATAAATCTGGCATAGCGCAGAAAAGGGCTAGGGAAGCGACAGGGAAAAACACAGTATAAACACCCTTTAAAACTAACAACATAATTTGTAGATATCTTTGTACCGGTCCTGTTTCGTCATGACCCTTCATAAAAAAATAAAATCCTTTCCAAGACTGAGGAAAAAACCTAAGGGACAAATTAGCAGGTGACGTAAACATTCCGACAGGTTCTTGGTGCACAAGGGGCCCCAAACTCGCTGGGTGTCAAAGGGCAAAGGGTGGTGACCTCGACAGGCACAGCGCTCAGAGAGGGAAAAGTTCACCCAAATTATTACGACATGGCGTGTTATTATGGGTTGTGATGTGATGGGGTTGTGATGGGGGGGGGGGTTCTGTGTGTAGACTTCATTCGTTATGTGCCGGCCGGCGTGCCGGGGTGGTGGACTCGATTCCAGTCTGTGGTCGTGCCCCGAAATTGATGTTTGCAACTCCGAGTCATACTCGAGCCTGTGACTTTGTCCAACTACTTGAGAGGACGTACGGAGAGGAGTGAATGGAAAGGAGGTGGTGAGGAAAGTGAAAACTGAAGATGTGGTTAAGGGAGAGAGGTTGAGGAGGAAGAAAGGGAGAAGTAGGTGATGAAGAGGGGGATGGGGGAAGAGGGAAGATGAGGTTAAGATCAAGAGTCGGTGGAGGGGAGTTTGGAAGACACGGGGACAAAAGAGGAAGAGATGGATAGATGGATGAATGGATGGATTGACATGCACGCCAAGAATTATCTGAACATAACCCACATTAACAAGTTCCATCACTTGAAACTCTGCCCCAACATTGACCTTGCGACAGCGCCCTCAAGAGGCCGGGACAAATCTATAGTATCTTCCGTTCATCCATCACCGTCTTCCAGAGAATTCTGCGGTCGAGACACGACTGCTTTATATGGAGAGAGAGATGACGAGAAGATTGACGTGCCTGGTGTCATCGCTGCCCCCCCCCCCAAAAAAAAAAAAAAAAAACCCACTTCCCCATGTTGATATCCCCAAGAGGTAAAGCCATGCACTCATGGTGGGGGCTAATCACTTAAAGCTTCAAGCTCACCCGGCTTTGCACCCCCGAGTCGATTTCAAGCTGGTAGCCAAAGTCCGTGCCGAGGCCGAGCCCCCGCCCGCTCCGCTCAACCCCAGAATCTCTTCGCTCCATCAGCGGCACGCGGGGACAGCCCCTTTTGACATCCTCCCCACGCCTCCATGTGATTGAGATCCGCCAGCGGGGAGTGCGCTTGCACGTGTAGCGTGCCATCACATTCATGTGCGCTGCCTGGCACGTGGAGCTAGCCACATTAATGTAATAAGAGGGAGATCGAGGGGGAAATGTCACCATTCATGGAGTCACTCACAGAGCGCCGATAACTCTGGCACGGGGCCAACACATTTTGGCTTTGAATTTGGAGGGGATTAGGCCGCACCATAGCCTACGATTTAAACGAAGTATAGATGACGGATTCCGAATCACACTGTCCTCGTCCATACACATGTTTAACCCCACCATGCACGGGCTCGACAGCGCAGGTTCACCTCTTGCCCCTGCGAGCAGCCTGGGCCGGGTGCATCTAGAGAGCACCAAAGAGACTGGAGGGGAGACTAGTTTGCGTTGGGCACGTAGATGTACATGTACTGTACTGTACTGTACATGAACAGTGTAATGTACATGTACATGTACATGTACGTGTATATGTACATGTACATGTACATGTACATGTACATGTGCACACGTGTACATGTACGTAACTTGTATTTTGTAGGCACGAGCAGCAATGCACACAATCATACAAGGAACACACAGACACCCCCTTCCACACACACACAAACCCACCCCACGCACGAGGGGCCCCCGAGTCGGCGTGACATGTGACATTGTCCGTTCAACAGATCGCTCCGCACAGCTGTAACCGGTCGCGTCTCATGAACGAGTGCTGAGTTGCCCGTCAGCGCCTAAGGAGGCGTGCGTCTGTCCTCAGTTCACTCCGGAGTCCGCCACCGACGCGTCGCTCACAATCCCAGAAGTTGGACCTTCCAGTAGAAAATAAGCAACTTAACTTTCGTCTGGTAGCAGTTTCTCGCTCTTCCGATCATTCTGGCGTTGTGCCCCGCCCCTTTCTGTGGTGGATGGAAGGACGACGGCTTATAGATTAATGGAGTGAGATCGCCTGTGATTCGTGTTGAAACGCCGAACGGGATAGGGACTGAGGGGGAGAGAGAGATGGAATGAGAGAATTGTCGATACTGGGGAATTCTTGAAGACGAATGGAAACACGTGGCGGAAACAGGATCGGATTTGATTGAAGCCCTCCGTGATGTAACATTGTGTCATTCGGGCGTACACGAAGCAGGAAGTAGGAATACAATTACAACGCAGTGAACATTAGTCAACGTGCTGTTTAGAGACGGAAAACATTCACAGAGAGGGTCTGAGGATTGTACACGCGTTTTTGACGTCGACCTTCGCGAGCAAGGGGGGCTCATAACTTTACTACCTCAGCTGTGTGGCTTTCGTGTGGGGATGCTTATAGTTGTGTAGAAGGGGTACTCCGCACTGCACGAAGCGTGTTTAGCCAGAGGTTAGTCCAGTGTGACTTCGGGGGTTAGCCAAGAACCACTTCACAACCAGAGCGGACCACGCCTAAAGTTCTCACCCACTGGATGAAGGCTTAACCTTGATTGATGTCATATGAGAATTTCACTGGACTCGTCGAGGAGGTTGGAGAGAGAGCAAAGGTGCTGATCGCGAGCGTGGTTCACCGAGAACCACTTCATACCCTAAGCGGGCCCCCAACTTGACACTCGACCCGCTGGAGTCGAGGCTTGATGCAGGTAGCGACTTAGACGGTACCACAGGAATTGCTGAGGAGAAGAGGGGACGAGATATACGTGTATATTAGAACGCGTTTGAGATAGTCCTATCAAGGAAAGATGCGTTCGCAACTGGCTCTGTGGGCGGTGATGGGACTAGTGGTGCTGGTGGTTCCGACGTGGAACCGTCAAGCCAGCGTGGTGGAGGCCGAGGCGTGGGAGGATGGCGACGGCGGTCAGGGGATCGAGTTCGCCTACCAGAGCCACAGCGACATGGTGGTGCTGCTGCACTTGGTGGCCTGGAAATGCCGCAGCATCTCCCGCCTCTATCAGATCGGTCGGAGCGTGCAGGGTCGCTTGATCTACGTGCTGGAGTTTTCAGACAACCCCGGCGTCCACGAAGTGGGTAAGGTGATGCGTTCAGTTTCGATGGAAGATGTTTGCATGACTTTGTGAGAGGAGAGGGGTTGGAAGTGTTAGGGTAAATGGAGGAACATTGAGGGGATAGGTCTACTTTGGGCCTGGCCCTGGCTCTAACTCGGGGCCTGGCTCTGGTTCCGGATCAGGTTTTCGTTCTCTTTCTAGTCCTAGTGCTTATTCTAGAGTTTTGGATCTGTTTCTGGTACGGCTGTAAAGCTGACTTTGGCTCTGGTTCGAGCTATGAATCTTTTTCGAGCCATTGTGCTCTTTCTAAGGCTGCGTCCCATTAAATCCCGAGCTCGAGCTTTGGTCCTGGTTCTGGTTCTGGTTCTGACTCAGGTCTTATCTCTTTCTCGTACTAGCTCTGATTCGATAGTCCTGGTCCTGGCTCTGTCTCTGAGATTGGCTCTGCGTCTATACCGTAGCTCTGGCTTTGACTCTAGTTCCGGCTCAGGCACTGGATTGGGCTCTGGTTCTGACCGGGGCAATAGTTCTGGTTCTGGCTCAGCATCTGACCTTCCTTCTGGCTCTAGCACTTTTGTATCTTTGTGGTTCACGGCCTATCTCTAGCTCGAGTCTTGGCCCTGGCTTTGGCTCTTGTTATTGCTCTCGATCAGGTATTGCTCTTGCTACGGTTCAGTCCTTTCTTTCCAGGATAATTTCTTGATCTAACTATAGGCTCTAATTATAGTTATGATTACCTAATGGCACTGTGTATATTTTTCTCTCAAAAGGGTTGAGCTGTGGTCCTGGTTCATGTTTCTGATTTCCGCTCAGCTCCTATTCTCGAAACAGTTCTGGTCCTTGTTTTTACAACACACTGTTTGAACTCTGCATTGGTGTTGCACAATGGCAATGTAACTGGGTACTAGTTCTCCCACGTAGACTGAGTAGTAACCGATTCGACTTCTCCGGAGTCATAAGGTCGAGCTGGGATTCGTTGCCATGCTGCAAGATGGCCTTAGGAAATGGGCAAATTCATGGCATTGGCACTCCATTTTGGACGGGTAAAATATACAATGTGCCTTGTATTTTGAGACCCCAATACATCAAGCTATACGCCATCTTACGACCCGTAACCCCAGGATCAATCTGTCTCGGAAAGAGTCTAATTCCATCCATAAATCTCCAGGCGCCTGTAACCAAACGGCCGGGCTATTGTGTTTAGTCCAGGGCTTCTGATAACCTTATAGGTTCGTCATATCTGGTTGTCATAGTGACACTCCGTTCCAAAACTCCTACGTCGATCAAATCATAGGGCAAGGAATTTTCTATGATCAAATTAACCATCGCACGATATCGATTGCGTAGTAGCGTGCAGATTAAAACAGACCAGAATGAAGTTTCCGGTCGATGAAAAGAGAGAATGCGAATCCAATCGGATGCAGTAAAATTAGGTGGACTTATTTCGCAAGCGCAACAATCTGCTTAGCGAGATTGTCATAACAGCCCGAAAACTTCCAAGGGTTGCTCACTGACGCTCAGTTGGTAACTTACGGTCGTGGTTTTTTTTGTTGGGGGTAGCATTTAGTCCTACTTGTTATAACACTAACAGCTATTTCCTGCTTGTCGCCTCTGTGCGGATGCAGGCTGGTATATAGAAGTCCTTCAATCCACTTCTTAGAATAAGATAATCAGAAACTCGCTTCGAACTTTACACTTAAGAGGGCTTACAGATAGAGATAGAGGTAGAGATAGAGAGAAAGAGAAAGAGAGAGTGGGACAGAGGGGTAGAGAGAGAGAGAGAGGGGGGGGGGTAGAGAGAGAAAGAGGGAGATACAGAGAGAGGGGGAAGGAGAGTGAGGGTTGAGAAGTGGGTTCCGGAAATCTGAATTTATTGAAAAGGGAAATGGAACAATCCAACAGCGACCCTATAGCGCGTAACACAACACACCCATGACCGAACGAGAGGGCAAATCAGGACGCAAATGATGGGAGTCATCGATGCCTTAGGGCTCCCTTGATAAAGAAAACGATCAAACGGTTCCAGGACCACTTAAGAAATAGGGAAAACATGTTCTTTCTTTCTGTGGCATGAGTGTCTTCTGTCAGCTTCGAGGGGTGAAATTACGGGGTCAGACGGGGTTGATAAAAGGCGCTTCACGTGCAAGGCTAATAATTTCGCCCGTCAGTTTTGATTCAGTTCCATCACATATACAATGCGGGGTCCTAACGTTTGGTTCGTTCGTGTCCGGGTCTAATTTGCTCCGTGAGCACTCCAAGTGGAATATGCAAATGAGAAGGTGAATCTGGGGGCATGGAGTTGTCGAGGGAAGAACCTTAATTACGTGCAGCTTGACGATGACGATACATGTATAACACGTACGGCTTGTGATGAAATAGCGTAAACTACAAGCCACGCGGATGGGGACTATAGAATAGGGTCCTATCCGAGAGTCAACCAAGGTAAATAGTTCTAGGAATCAAACAAATATCTAACGATTATTAATCTTCGATTTTGATATCACTTCTTATAGCACGACCTTAGCAGGACCCTGGCAGGAAGTTTCTTTCAGTTTCACATTTCTGCTGGTATTTGGAAAGGTTCTGCTGGGACGAAATGTCAGGCACTCATTCGTGAATCTGCAGTTTGCATTATTTCAGTCAGTAAGCAGTTTGTAATATCTTGAATCACTTGAGTCACTTATACTGTACCCTATAATATATCGGCAATATGAAATTATGCCAGCCGGTTCTCTTTCGGTGAAAAACTTTTTCTATTAGTACACGGCATCACCAGACGCCAAGTTTTTTTTTACTGTAATAGACTGGTACAACTGTCTTCCAGCGATCCCGACTGTTGGCACGCCAAGTCCGTGCTTCGTCGCAAAAAATAAAAGAAAAAAGATCACCTTGGACTGGGATAACTCTAGGGTTGTGACGGTACTCGCATGATAATTTGGAGAAAAAAAAACCTCCCAAACGGCGAATTCACTAAATGGTAAACGAGCAATGACATGAGTAAAATATGGGTTAAACTTATGTGCATTCTGACTCTCCCTTTCCACTATAGGTCTTTACATTTGCCTGAGAGATTGAAGCCTTGATGAATTATCCCAATGGGCTGGGACGGAACAGAGGTCACGAAAAGGAAAATAAATCTCTTGCGGACCCCGGGCATCCTTGCATTTTCTATTCGAAGGCTGTAAAGATCATCTGTTTTTCCTGTTAATATAATCCCATGAGAGACAAAGGTGTGGGGGACCTGGTCTTAATTGGACCTGGGAGAGGGAGAGGGAGAGGAAAGTGAAAGTGTAGTCTACACA
Organism: Luidia sarsii; assembly: GCA_949987565.1. Taxonomy (NCBI): domain Eukaryota; kingdom Metazoa; phylum Echinodermata; class Asteroidea; order Paxillosida; family Luidiidae; genus Luidia; species Luidia sarsii. The sequence goes on along the minus strand of OX465111.1, from coordinate 15,741,374 downwards.
TGTCGTTCAAATCCTGATAATTATGGCGAGCAATGCACCGATGTCTGTGAAATGTCCACGTCCATACCTTGGTGTGTGTGGTTTCTAATAACCGCTGCTATCTTCGCCAGCGCGTCTTCCAAACCCTTGTGGATCCGGCAGTCGCGTTCAATCGTATTTATAAATCACAGTGGGCTCACGACTAGACGTGACCTTTGAAGACTCCTGTGTTTGTGTGAGTGACTCTCTGCCTAGGGGTGAACAAGTCATTCTGTGTGGATTTGGAGATACGCTGTGATACAATTTAGTGGTGGTTGTGCACGGATGATGTTGTCTGTCTAACCATCCCTCCCCCCCCCTCCCCTTCCCCGCACCCCCTCCATTCATCACGCACGCACTGCCAAGACGTGGTTATAAGCAGACAAGCCACATCATCCGATCAATGCCATGTATGCGCTTCGTCCGGAACTCGATCGGTCAACGGGGGAATGCAGCCCATTTCCGACACTGCGCCTGTATTATAATAGCTGGGGCTATGTTCAATATCTGACACTCATTTCAGATCGAGACGTCTGTAAGGGAAGGCTCTTGTCTTCACTGTCATTATTATTGGTTAATTAAGTCAAAACCAATCACGAACTCCCAGTATTTCGAAAAAACAGACACAGTTTTGAGAAAACTGTGTCCCCAAACAAGTTTGGGTGCTGACAGTCTTAGATTGTGACGTGTCGGTCCTACTCCTATGCTCCATGGACCGTTTTGAAAGGCAGAAGAGTTTTGCCGTGACTAAGAATATTTTGAGGGAGGTCCTATTAGAGCGCTAGGATCAAAACGTCATAGACCCTCTAAGTTCTTAATGATTTGCATTTTGGTAATTTTAGTCAGTAAGCAGTTTGCAACATTTTTGTATATCACTTCTTAATGATTAATGTAAAAAAAAAAAAATACCGTCACCCGATGGTGGTCGAACAGATACAGCGATAGACGAGAACGATGTACCAAACTACCATACAGAGGTAATCTTGATGCTTGGTCGAAAAGCTTGGTCGAAAGAGATTCCTGGACGACGATATTTGAACGAGAATAAACTGATTTGGTTAGTGCAAGGGTAACAGTAAGGCTTACATGTGGGTTAGACTAAGGGTTAGACATCGTTCTGAACTTAACATGTACTTTATTACATACTTCTAAATATTTTGAGGGCTTGATGTTCCGATCCTAACAAAAAAATTATCTAAGGAAGCAGAATAAGTTTGCAATACCAAATTTTGCATCATTGTATTTTATAAGTAAATACATTACGGTACTCCGCAGATTGCCGTCTAAAACTTGTTTATATCCATTCAGAATAAAATGCTTATTTCTGCACAAATTCGTTCAGCCTTGAGATACCGACAGACAGGTGGGAGGCAAATCACTTGACGGCCGTCATTGGATATAATAGGTAGCGAGAGCGCCCGTGGGGGTTATCAAGGTGAACGAGTCTTGATTCGATTGGCAGGAAAACACAACCGAGGACGAAGGCGGTTTTTTCTCGACAATTACAGGACGGAGTCCTGGCGGGAATCGAGGGACCCACCGACCTTGCGGATCGGGCATGGGCCAGAGCCCACCCGTCATTTATCGGCAGCACCAAGGCGGGGCCGAGGCCGTGGCACGCGATCGACATCGCGACCAAGGTCACTGGCTAGTCTTCCATTCCCCAAAGTCACAGTTATACTCAAAATGCAATGAATCAATGTTTCTAACGGATTGGATTCTTGCTTGTTGGCAGCGGCGGGTCTGCACGTGGAACAGCGTCGCTCAGTTCCCAACTGAACATTATGCAAGAAGTAAAAATGCAAGCGATGTGAATGGCGTCCCGAGAGTGCCAGACTCGTCTCCCAGACTCGAGCTATTGTTCGTCATTTTGCATCAACGTCTATCCCACGGGTCTCATGCCCCAAATACTTTTCTCCCATGTATATAATGTATACATGTTCAGTTATGTACTGCCTTCGAGCCATTATATTAGAACTCTCTGAGAAGTTCACTTCTGAACTTTGGCACGAATCGAGCCAAGGCGCTATGTCAGCTGAACGCACCGCTGTTTTGATATTATAGGTCATGCTAGGTTGCGCTGTTAAAACACGAATGTGTCGGCATTGACAAAATAATAGCGGAGTTTCACTTGCTGAAGGTCAAAGCACGACCCCTCAGTTGCTACAAATTCGAGCGGTGGAGAAACAAATTCAACGAAGTTGCTGAAATGGCAACTTTGAGGATAGATTTACCCCCAACCTGTTGGCTGAAAGTCGGATTTCAGAAGATTGATTGTGTCTGTTGTCCGTGTTCCTATTGCTTTCCCCTTCCTTTTTGTTTTGTCCTTATCATTCTGCCTTTGAGAAGGGTCCTGCTAGGATCGAAACGCCACACCCTCCTAATGTTTGATATGCGTTTGAGTGATGTTAGTCAGTAAGCAGTTTGCAACATTTTTTTGAATAGGTCCTATTACTCAAGATTTATTTTGCCTTTGAGAAAGGTCCGTACATTGTAAAGCATCGGACACAAAAAGGTGTTGAAGAAAATCGCGTGCCAAACACTTTGTCAGGGTTTTATCAGACGTGTTGAAAGATTATGATTGTTTTTAACCATGGACTTTGGTTGACCAATCGCGTTACCGGTTGGTTTGGCCAACATTGGTCCAAATGGTGGTTAAAGATTGCCCGTTTTTTTGTGGAGTTACAAACAGACAGGGGTTTCGTGTTTGTAGACTCCACCCACGCTTATATACCACGGGGCTACAGGTCAGAGAAGCTAGACCACTGGCGTCTCGTAATCCCCCCCCCCCCCCCCCGATCAGCCTCTGCCGATCTATCGTGATCTATCACTGTGATTGAATTATTCTGTTCAGCATAAATCATGAGAAATTTCCGGAAAGATCCTTGGATAAATCCGGTTGGCAAGGTTCCCTTAGTCTGTGCAGGTCCAGGGCGAGTTCTGCTATTCCATAGCACCCCACTGAGCCATGAACAGCAGGCGATCCAACCTACTTCATTCATCTCCAATTTATAAAGTCAAATCTAAAGCGAATTTAAAGGTTAATAATACCAAGAAATCCAAAAAGTTTTTAGGGGAAGATAAAGGCCACACCAATTATAGTACCGTAGTCTGTACGATGAATTATTTCCTATAAAAAGGACAGTTGGCTCAACTTTACTGGATGGTCGGTTGGTAAGTCAGTCCGTTGAAAGGTTGGGCAGGCTCATACAGTGTACGTAAATTCTGTCGGTCAGATGGTGGGTTAGCATAGGTTTTCGTGGTTAGTTGACTGGCCTGATAGTTGCATGGTTGGTCGGTCGGTCGATCGGTTGGTTGGTCTGTCACTCGGTTTATTTGGGGAGTCTGCCCATCGTAAAAGTCCACACAAAACAAGAGAACTACCGCAACCCCAACCTTTTATTCCCCAGCGTAAAATCGAACTGCGCGTACGGAAAGGGCTTTGATCAGACAGAATCACGATCCAGTAAAGTTTGAGCAAGCTTATCGAAGACCCGATGTATAGAATAGATTAAGAGAGCCTGACGTTTCCATCCTAGCTAGCAGGACCTTTCTCAAAGGCAGAATGGCACCGACAAATACAGACAGGATGGGATGTGATAGGGAGTGGAAAATGGTAATCAGACTTTGGTTTAGGGAACAGCTCTCCGATTGTCACGTATTACAGAGAACACCTGTAGTTTTAATATCGTTACGCCGAACAGACCCCCGTCAGCGGAACCCATTATTCTTTTCAGAATGTGAAAGAATGGAAGAGAGCTTGATATTCCGAACGAAGATCTTCTTCAGATCCTACCGATTTCAGACCCCACTCCGAGACAGCCGTGGAGTACCCGAGATCCTGGGAAGTCCGACGGTCCGGTCACACCGAGCGCGCCCAAAGCCCTATACATGTACATGTACATGTACAATGTACCTCATGAGATACACTGTATAGCTCCTGCTTCAAGCCCCCCACCCCACTACCACCACCACCACCAGAAACCAGCCCTGAACAACATTCCCGGTCAAAGCCCAGGAGGTGTACACAGTAACCGTTAGCGCTGATTCAATTTTCGTTTTCATTTTAACCCTCGGTTGTTGGTGGCGCATGCTCCTGGACATGTAGAACCGGGAGGTTAATTCGCTCCTAGCGGACAAACTGTGCAACGTGCGTTTCTTGGTATTGATTTCCAATTTGAACCCGTTGTCATACTCGTACTTACATGAGCTCTCGGCCGCAAGCAAGTCAATGTACTCGGACTAGAACTCGTACTCATGACCAAGTTGTTGTACTCCTGATCATGGCTTGGCACTTATACTCGTACTCATATTCATAGGTACTTGCACTCCTACTCATGACCTGGCACTTATATTCGTACTCATGGGTACTTGCACACCTGCCAATGACCTGGCACTTAAATTCGTACTCATAGGCACTTGTACTCCTACTCATGACCTGGTACCTATACTCGTAACGTGTACTCCTACTCATGGTACTTGCATTATGTGTACTGATGATGACCTAACCGACTATACTTGTACTCATGGTACTTGCATATAAATGATGTGTACTGATGGCCTGACCGACTTGTACTCCTACTCATGGTAATTGCATAATTATATGTGTACTGATGACATGACCGACGTATACTCGTACTCATAGGTACTTGCATTTAAGTCTACTGAAGACCTAGCACTTATACTCGTATACTCATAGGTACTTGTAGTGTACTACTTATGACTAGGGTCTTGAACACATGATCATGGTCATGTGACCAGCACAGTCCAAGCGCAGGGTTTTAGTTGACCAATAACGTTACCATCTGTTGATAACGTTGCACTGTAAATCTGTAGGTGTTCACTGTAGGCCCAGTCTTTCGATAATTAACAAAGCCATATTCATTTGACACCCATGTTGTCCTAAGCATCATTTATTGTACAACACATTGACTGCTAACAATAACAGTACTGAAATAATAGTTGTAAAGTGCGTCCATTGGATGACGCGATGTCGCGAGTTAAAGTTGATACTGGAAAACTAGAGTTGGTATTGGAAACCCCACATCCCATTTTTTAAGTTTTCTCAAATTACATTTACCAGTAATAGGGCCTAGGCTTATGCCTGCTCGCACACGTTATCGATTAATAGAGTCAAATAATCCATTAATATAAAGTTATTAGCCCCATCCATGTACACCGATAGACCAAAACAAGTCTGTAAACGCCGCTACATGGCGATTTCAGTCTATTTTGATGTGCAAGACGAGTCCGAGTCCAAGTCCGAGTCACAAGGTTCGAGTCAATGATTTTGTAATCGTGACTCGAGTCGAACTCCAGTCACGTTGGGATTACGTTGATATAATATTGATGATATTTTGCCATCATTTGGTCCTGAAGCTGAGGATCATCCGAATTCAAATAGCCCCTTGCACTTCAGACCTCAACCACGGCCGTGGTATTTTGAAGGTTCTGTGAGAGTTTGGGGGTTGTTTATCAAAGTCCCTTAATTGAACCAAGAAGCTAATTAAATGCAGGCCGACCTCCCGTGTCTCTTCGCTTCCTATCCGCATTACTTCGCATTACACAGATCCAAGAATCCTGACCTATTTTGAGAGCTTGGCTTAGAAACGCCGCACAGCATCATCACCCGCCTCGTCCTACCCCTCCCACTTCCCCGTTCATTGTTTTTGATTCGCTCTGCCGCGTGGTTGATCGACTGACAGCTCCACTTTCCCCCCTGTCTTTGCCTTGGTGGAAGGGAGTCAAGAATCATTACATTAGCGAATAGTCGAGATGCTTCACCTGCACCGAATATCTTCTGTTAATATGCCGCGCGGGTCCAGGGAAACTATGGGGGATTAATGGTCTGCATGGGGGGTTTGAACATGACGAGCACATACCGGGGTGTTTTTTTTTCGTCTCGGGGTTACTTTGGGGATAACATGACTCGTGTTGTTTGGCACGTTCTGGGACAGCTTCATGATGTCAGATTTCTGCAGTACGGACGGGCCTTGGGAGTGGAGGGTCGGGTCGTTTGTTTTTCTCCTACCATGCAGGGACTGTTCTGTCACAAGGGTTATCCACTCAATCTACATGTACACTGCATCAAATTCTGTTTTGAGTAGCCACTGTGCTGGGGTCAGCTGCCAGTGGTCCATTTCATCAAACTCATCGTTACATTCGACTAATCGCAAGACGATCAGCGATGCACGGAAACCATATATGTGACCCGGCACATCATAATGAGGAATAACCCCCACTTTTGAGATTTTGAGATTTTCTAATTATGTAAAAGAGTGTACCATTAGCTTTCCAATGATATCAACATTTCCTCCAATACATTAACTTTCCAAAAATACAACAACAACAAAAATTGATTTTTAATCGAATTTAGAAGATACTTTGACTTTAGGCGCTGTTTACTCAAAAAGTGTTTTGGTGGAATATTCCTCATGTCGCTGTGCCGAGTCACATATAAGGCCTATGACCTATTACAACTTACGATGGGTCATCCATCGTAAGTTGAGTTACGATGCATCGTAAGGCTTTGTGAAGTGCATCCCACACAGTACAGCAAGAAAACACTGTAAAGTCCTATGGTCAGTTAACAGTTCTCGAGTATTGTGGTACTGGTAAGCTGTCACTGTCAAGTCCAATGGTGCGATTGACATCCCTATAGGGCCAGTTTTAACTGCTGGATCCCAGTGATCAGTTTTACAGTCCCGTAGTAATTAGTCACTTTCTACTTTATGATCCGCTTACACTATCAGAATCTGTAGCAAGTTGACACTTTACAGTCCAACGGTCAGTTTATTTTGTCAAGGCACTTGCTTATAGTTGAAACTGACAGTTCTGGTATGGTCAATTATTCAAGTCATGTTCTGTGGTCAAGTTCTTTGGCAAAGCTCTGTGCTCGATGGACAGTGGCAGCCTGGGAGGCCATATTTCTACGGTTGATAGAATAGAGTCGATACCAGTCATCGTCACAGTCAACCTCGTAGGTCAAGTTAACACTGTTTCCCTACGGTCAGTTAAGAACTAGGTGCTCTGGTGAGCTTCTTCTCAACCACGCCAGCCCCATTCCTGCCATTGCTAATCCATGCCCTATTATAAACTCACCCACACAGTGTCCTTTCCACACCTGAAACAATGAGGTTCCAACCCCTGGTCATGCCTCACAAAATTCCGATCTATTGTCTCCTTCCTATATATATTTGAGACCAACAGGAGCCTACATCTCACTTTCCTTCGTCTTGATTTCAATTAAACGATCACTACTAATAGCCACTTAAACTAATGGCCACAACAACTTCTGGATACAAAAACATTATGCCTCACCCCAACACTACCTCTCTCTCTGGATTGTATTCACCGGATCCTTTGTCCGCCTTAACTGTAAAAGACCTAACCCCGGATACATTTCTGACTGAATTCCTCTCGTTGCCGTATACCCATTTATTCCTCTAGTTTTTCAAGCATTGGTCGCAATGGTCATGTTCCATTATGATGTGCACAAATTAGTTTCCCATTATACTGTCCGAAGCAGGGTTTCCCCGGCAGCATATCAAAGTGTATGTGGCCCGCCTTACAACACAAAATGGGGCCACTTCAGCTACTATTTGTCTCTCAAACCTGCCACCTCAGTGGGCAGTATCGTGCTATACAAGCAAATGCACAGAACAGTATGTGTCATCATTCACGTAAACGTTTATAAAAGTGCTATTTCCTATCTATTTCCTGTTCCCATAGGACATAAATAAACACCCATAAGAGCTTTCCTTGCTCTTTTATATACCACCTTTTTTCCCATTACCAAACTGATTTACTGAGCATGTTCTCGGTTGCCACCTGTGACTCACAATATTCCAGGGGAAATTCGGGTCTGAAGAAAATACCATTGTGGCCTGACAATCATTTATCACAGAGCACGGAGGAAGGAAACGCGGTGGTATGAAGCGAAGGCTGTTGGGATTGAACATCACGAATCCTTCAGCCCTTAAAATTAATACCTTGCATATCAGACAGTCCGTGGCGTGGAAACAGTGAACCACTGCCCCAAGCTCCTTGGGCCAGCGCGTTATTTATAGCTCTAGCCAGGTAAGGTAAGAGGATGAAGATCGGATGGATTATTGTCTCAAATGGTGCCCTAGAGTTGATTGACATGGGTTGTATAGCGTCAAGGTAAAACAAATAATACGGAGGTATGTGGGAGCGCGGATTGTTTTGATTCAGTCCTTCGAATTAACCTGGAGCAATGGAGGGTTCTGTGAGTCAAGGCTGCACGGTGACGAGGAAGGGACTTGTAACAAATCTAGGCTGATTTATTACACAAAAATACCAATTGACCTTAAACAAAATATAAAAAAAAAAAAAATTGACCTAATTCCCTTGGCTGACTGTCTTCCACAAATGGCGGACTATGCTTGCTCCAAGATTGCTCCAAGCAACTGTCTCGACAACCACAGATATGTGGTGGGTTTTCACGTTACTGAGCATCGCACACGCAGTGCAGTGACATTTGGAGCAGACCCGGAAATGATGTGGCTGGCGGAGATTCTCCAACCAGTGTTAGGGAGGCAGTCAGTAGTGGTTGTGTTATACGTTTTTCGATGCAACAGCTACGGGCAAAAAACGTCTGATGATCTTCCTGTACTTAGTGTTCGGACGATAATAGGATAATGTATACAAGACAAGACAAGTGACAAGACCTGACGATGGTTTATGTTGAATTGGAGGCTGAAAAGTGTTGCAAAACTCCAATCCCCATAGAGAGCTTGCAGGAATTGTCGTCTCTTCTTTTTTTCTATTTCTCAGCCAGCAAGTGACTGGTACCCGTCCAGCGCCTGTCCCCCTCCCACTTGCCAATAACAATATCGACGCGGTTCCCACTGCAAACACAAATTAAGGAAATACAAGAGAGCTGGTGCAGCTAAATAATTATCTTGACTACTTTCATGAATTGATTAAGATTTTCAAGTAAGTTTCACATTTACTTCATCAAAATTTAGTGGGCCTGACGTTTCGATCGTAGCAGGACCTTCCTCAAAGGCAGAGAAAGACCTAATGTCTATAGTCTTGGGGTTACGTGGCCTTCGCCACGGCTAAAGAGTTACCTTGAGCTGTAGCCCAAGCCTTGCTTTCAAAAAGGGGCTGAGACATCGGTGGACACTATCATAATTCCGTTAGCACATCTAAAACTGTGGCATGAGTGGCCTGACTGACCACGCCAACGAAAACAGGATATAGGCCCATTACCCTTCCTCAATCTAGCATTGCAATTCAAAGGCTACTTCTATACCCTATGGGACACTTCAAGATCCATCCGAAAATTAGATGCGATGAACCGACCTGGCACCATGCATACAAAATTATAAGTGAAGGCGAACACTGTAAAAATCTTGCAAACGACTAGCTTCATGGGTGGCGCCGCACTGAATACGCATTGCTCTGGAAAACAAGTGGCAGGTTCTTCGCGATGAGTGCTGCGCGGTCCCTTGGTGAACAAGGCACCGCTCCGCTGATTGGTCGTGCGCGCCTCCAATTTTGTTAACATTGACAGTTTCTGACAGCGCACGCACGCACGCCACATTGACTCATGACGCCCCTTGGAAAACAAGCGAGAATGTTGCCCGGTTAAGCCCAAACTTCGTATGGCGGGCAGGTGGACCCATGCCTCGGGAACCCCTCTCGTGGTCTCCTCGCTAATTTGGCATCCGCGATACAAACGAGGACATTTTCTGACAGAGTGATGATTTGGAATCTTGAAGCAAAACTGGACTAGAAAGGGACAAATCAGAACGTTCGTTTCGCGATTTATATCAGATGGACTCTCTAAAACTTAATGATGGAACTGCTTTAGTCATAGGGCATAATTATTTGCCTAGCTAGACGAACGGAAAAGCTAAAGGCTCGAGGAAAGAGGAAGAGAAGAAGACAAGAACTCAGATGGATGGAGAGAGAGAGAGAGGAGAGGAACCGAAACCGAGGCAGAGAGTGTGAGAGACCGAGAGTGTGAGTCAGTGTGAGAGAGAGAGACGAGGGAAAGAGAAACACGCATATTTTTTTTTTTATAGAAAGACAGATGCAGAGATAGGGAAAGATGCAGAGTTAACAGGGAGATAATATAGGGGGATAGAGAGGGAGATGAAGTAGAGAGAGAGAAAGAGACGAGAAACAGACAGACTTGGAGACAGATCAGCTCTAATGAGGAGCGAGAAAAACATCAAAGCTAGGAAATCCATCCACTTTCTAAAAGTGCGAGCAAGTGCACCGCACAGAAAACACACCTTGCGGAAGAAAATAGGTAAAACCCATTAAGCTATAAGCCGGGCTTTTTTGTATAAACATTCCATTAGTTCCTGTTGTCTATTGACGATGACGATGTATCCTCGGGGTACAATGGGCGTGGTTTGTATACTTCAACAACAGAGGGTGATTAGAAGCCCCCACCCCAAACACAAGCACATAAAATACTGAAGAAACAAATATCACGGGCTATCGGCCGAAAAGTAAAGTCTGCGAGACGGAGGGGCACGGCAGCTATAGCGCGTAGGAAGTAGACGCGTGACGCAAGCTTGTCAGAAGGTAGACACTGATCTAGCTGCTGCTCATCCCAACTCTCTTCCACACCACCCTCTATATACCCTCACTGCTGCCTGAGTAAGCGCAGTCTATTTTCCGCGCATTTTCGTCTGATCTCGAAAGCCGCGACTTCCTTGTTGCTCCACCCTTCTACAGCAATAACCCTGACCAAACCTTGCCCAAAATCCACGTGGCCACCCGCTCTCTCCTTTCTCTCTCAGCTGTTTCCTCTATCTCTCTCTTCCTCCTGTCTCTCTTTCCTCTCCCGCTCCTCTCTCCCTGTCTTCATATCTATCGATATGTCTCGTTCCCTCTCTCCCCTCCCCATCTCTCTGTCTCTTTGTCTCTTCGTCTCTCTGTCTCTCTGTGTCCCTATCTCTGTCTCTTCGTATAGGGTATATCTCTCTATGTCTCTCTGTCTCTTTGTCTCTTTGTCTCTTTGTCTCTTCGTCTCTCTGTCTCTCTGTCTCTCTGTCTCTTTTTCTTCGTCTTTCTTGTCTCTCTGTGTATATCTCTCTGTGTCGCTCTGTCTCTGTCTTATGTCTTTGTCTTTCTGTCTCTGTCTTTCTGTCTGTCTAGATCTCTTGCTGCCTCGTTTTTCTTCCTCTCTTCCCTCGTCCGACTGGCACTACCTTACTCATACCGTGGCGTCTGAAAAAATGCCTGGACACTTTGCCCGTGGTGGTGTCGGTTTCTCATTCGATTACCAGCGCACCGTAATTGAATAACGAGCAGCCGCGACTAATTGGAGCCGTGCCAGAATTTCAGTAATTCTTTGGCTCTCTTTTTTTTAATTCTCCGGCACAGACCGCGCCAAAAAAACTGCCTCCTGCAAATTGAGGTAAGTTTACAGTATTCGCCGCCGGCAAGAACAGGAAGAAATACAATTCTCGCCTCCCTCTCAAAAATTATATATGTTTCCGGTCAGCCAAGGTCAAATACTTTGGACGTAATGTGCCAAGGGAACAAAGAGCTGCAATAACAAAATCCGGTGGGTTTTTTTACCACTGCGAGCTACTGGGAGTGTCTGGTATCGCATTAGTGGGCAAACGTCGGATGGAATTCGATTTTGCGAGGCCAGGGTTTGAAAAGTGCAGTGCAACCATGCTGTTCTCCTATTATTGTTGGCATTGTGTGAACGACAGATGGACAGATTTAACCACCACTCTTTACAGGTTTCATTGACATTCAGAGAGAACAAAAAAATTATCCTCCGGCTAAATTAAACGCCTTCCTTCACACCTATGCCGGCTCAGAAAAACATGTTTACGCGGAACGTTCTTGGCATGAGGATTCACGTCCTCCGTGGTTATTTTTTTTTAAGCGTGACATTGAGGGTCCACTTTAATCGCATTCAATGCTGGCAGAGGATATTATAGCAGTGGAGGCATAGATCTGTGAGATGTTTATTTTTTTGTGGGGCGAAAATAATTTACACAAAAACTGCCTTTGTTTAATCAGTATGTCACTGATTCTGACCAAAGCAGTCCGAGTGTCTGTCTTTCATCGTGCAATAATGTTACCCGATCGTTACCAGATTTTGAAAGACACCGGACCCAAAAAACGCTGATTGATTATCGCTCGTTAGTTTCTGTTATGCATGCAAACCTTCCTATTTCATAGATAGGATAACATTGACAGAGCTACTCGTTGGATCTTCAGCTCATCGTGTACTCGGGCGATGGAACCCGGTATTTTGTCCCATTCCCCCCGTCTTCTTCCCCTCTCTATTTCCTTCCCAGCAGGACGACTCCATCAAAGACCTGTTATCGCAGACAGTGATTCAGTGACGCCGGTGACGCGCGCACGATGATGGAGTCACGTGGTCCCCGCTCGGGGGCGGGGGGCGGGGGGGGGGCGCGCTCCATCTAGATCCATTCGTCGCGGTGTTTTAAGAAAAATGGGGAAAAGTTCCAAGCTAAATACTCTGCATCACACCTTGAGTCCCAATCCACCAAACCCGTACTCAACCACATCATCTGACATTGGGGTAAATGCAAAAATATTACTTAGTGTGAGATTTGTGTTTGACCGCACCATACAACCTACACATTCTCGATCAGTACCGTAGTCAGATAATAGGCCTAGCTATTATTGCACCAAGCCTTTTTTCGGAAGCAGCTCGGAGGCAAGTGAAGGAAATGCCAAGGAGAGGAATGGAGTAAACCACAACACCAGTCCTTGCTGGTTGTTTAGTGTGCCATATGTGAACACAAATCCGCCATGGCTTTCATTCACCCTGTATTATTGAGAACGACAGAATTCGTCGATCCCAGGGAACGAGCATGTCAAGCCCACTGCGAGTGCTAAAATGGCGGGCAGGTGCTTCAAGGCTGACGGGCTACACACTATCCAGTCTATATATTGGAATCTCTATTATTATCTTCATCCAAGTTAATTTCTCCTGTAAGATGACAGTAAATCGCAATGCTAGACAATTGCCCTGCATTGAAAATATTTCTGCCAACATTGTGGCAAACAATGTTTCGACATCATTACTGGTGACATTATTTCTCAGAATAACGCCTGACTGCTAGATGGTGTTGGTCAGATATCAAGTATAAACATTTCCGATAAAACCATGACAAGCGATCGGTATAATAATATTTTGCCAGACGTTGTTGCAGTGTACTCAAGGTCGACGCGTGACTTAAATCTTGTCTACTCTTGGCGTGAATGTGACGTCATCTAGACCCGGAAGTGCGAGCACACGCCGCGCGCGCGCACGCACTGCCCGTAGACCGTCACGTATTAAATTTTGAAGGTTCGGATATCAACTAAGGGGTTTACGGGAGTCTGAACAAACCGTCTGTTAATATTAGCTCGAACGAATTATAGCGATTGACCTAATTTATGTTTGAGTTTTGCATTGGGCAAGGAGGAGGGGTACATGTGACGTCATTGAACCAATGGAATGATTGTGTTGAATTTTGCTGGGCTGTTTTGAAGCAAGTACTAAGGTTCAGCCTCAGACTTAAAGTCTACCTAAAGGTAGAAATGCATCGAAAAACGAGTCATTAGCTACAGATGTCAGGTAGTTGTTATGGGGTTATTCCCCCTGAAGAGAACATCGCCTCAAGATGGCGGAAGCCACGCCAAGACCGAAACCAAATCATACATAAATTGTGTGGACTCGAAAAGGCTCCTAGGATACGTGCACAAGTCAAGCGCACTCAGCATGGAGGACGGAGTTGTCACGCGACCGTTCATAGAATTGATGTAAAGCACAAATATTGCGCTCAATGAAAAACATTCTGCTGAGTGCAATCTCGTTACCAAACCAAAATAGTTCAATGTGATGTGCGCTGCATTTTGAACTGCCACTTCTCTTTCTGTCTCCCTGTTTTTCTCAAAATCTCTCTTCCTCTGGTCTCTATCTCTGTTGTTCTTTGCCGTGTTCTGTCTCTCTGTCTCCCTCTGTCCCTCTCTCTTTGTTTTCACATGTCTTGTTCTGTCAGTCTCAGTCTCTCATCTATTTGTCTCTTTCTCTATCACTTGCTCTTTAATCAGAGGTACATGTATATTAGAAATCCTTCGAACAAGTAAATTTAGGGAAATTGTGTCGTGAATGTCGTGAGTTGCTTTAATTTCCCAAGCCAGCACGCTCGACAGGAAGTATGCTGTTTACAGGTGTATGGGGCGATAAGGTCAAGGCCAGAATCGGTTCCAGGCAATCTCCAATCTCGCCTCTCAATCTACACCTACTTGTCATCGGAATGCCAACTCACTCTCCAGAAACCAACCCCCCTTCGAAAATATGGATTTCAAGCCACCCACGCATTCCCTTACTTTGCAAAGTTAAAATGCTGCCGTTCAAATCAGATAAAAAAAAAACGTATACGATTTCAACATGGTGTCTGTCCTATGCGCACTACTGGCGCTTCACTCAATACACAATTACAGCCAACTCTTAAATAGTTGCCGTGTAGCCTTACTTCAATTACCAAGGCCATAGAAGCGTGAAACTCCGCTATATATAGTCTTTGGTTACAGCAATCATTCGTGGGATGCTACTTTGTACTTGTATTCGACCCATGAGTGCTAGAAGCATCGATGAATGTGCACCTTATTTGGCACATACACTTGGCAAGGGTTTCTTGAAACAAAATTTTGTCCTTTAAGCAGTTCTACGAAATTAGGATCCAAAACGGCATTGTTGGATTTAGGGTGCAACACAATAAACAAATAAATAGGCCATACTTAACAAACATTGGTTAAAATACCCCCTGGTAACATAACTGGTCAATAAAGGCTACGTCACGTGTTGGTGGAAATATCGAAATCAATCACATACAGATCCAATAGAACCAGACGAATTGTTGGGCGATATTTTTTGCGGGATCGCTTGAACTTGGTATAAGAATTCACGACGCTATTAGGAATACACCTTTACCAGAGCTTACCGTCCTTCTCGTTCCCGATCCTTCTCCTCCTCCCCAGGTGAGCCCGAGTTCAAGTACGTGGCCAACATGCACGGGAACGAGGCCACGGGTCGCCAGCTCCTGATTTTCCTGGCCCAGTACCTGTGCGATGAATACCTGAAGAAAAACAAGCAGATACAACGCCTCATTAACGACACGCGTATCCACCTCCTGCCCACCATGAACCCAGACGGCTACGAGATGGCCTATCGGAGATATGTCACCATGGTGAGTGGGGCTAATCCGATCCACTTGGTGCGTTCGATTAGGTTTCCGACTAGACTCGGGTTACCCCAAGCTTTCACGCTGGGTATTATTCTAATAGGCGTAATGAGCGATCGGGGTTGACCGAGGTAGACCCATGGAACCTAATCGAACGCATCAAGGTAGACCCATGGAACCTAATCGAACGCACCGAGGTAGATCCATGGAACGTAATCGAACGCCGCACATTGATGCCCGACTGGCAGGAGACGCCGAGGGCATATCTATCCCCCTTTTGTCTAGTCCCTACTAGTAATTAAGTCAAGATGGCGACCAGGGTTATTTATCACAAATTATAATTATAAAGGTAGATGGGAGGGGGTGGGATAGGATGAGATGAGAGTGATGAGATGGGATGGGATGGGAGGGGGAGGGAAGGGATGGGAAGGGATGGGAAGGGATGGGAAGGGATGGGATGGAATGGGATGGGATGGGATGGGATGGGAGGGATGGGATGGAAGGGATGGGATGGGGATGGGATGGAATGTATACCTGTATCTCTCGGCTCATTCCTCCCTGCGCATTGTCCCTTGGCTCCCAGGGTCGTGTGCCATCCATGTACGGTCGAGGCAACGCCAACGACGTGGACCTCAACAGGGACTTCCCGAACCTCAACGACATCATGTACAGACACGAGCAGACGGGCGGACCCAACAACCACCTATCAGGGGCTATCAAAGGGGACAAAAAGGTGGGTAGAGAACAAGGTTGACAAGGTGAACAAAGAAGTTGAAAGGCTCGAAAATGAGGTGTTCAAAATACGAACCGGCGGCGACCCTATACAGGAGCAACGTCTGCACTGTAAAAACGGTGCTCACATCATGCACATGGATGAAGTATGTTGAGGAACATGGTGCACAATACATGCGCATGAGGTGATGCTCACTTTCACTCCATGTGCTTGAGGTACAGTAAATAGGGAGGTGTTCTTGTACATGAAGCACTTCATGCACCTCATCCGACTTTTGCTCAAGTGATTACAATGCCACATGTGCTTGAGCTACAGTATTTCATGTGCATGAAGTACAGTAGGTGCCTCAAGTGTTCATGATTCTGTGACAAATATGTGCCATTGCAGAAGTGCATGAGGTGCAGTTCGTTTTTACAGTGTGGTGCGGTTAATTTCTCTGCATCGAGCTCTGTGCGGGTAGCTCAGGTCTATTGAATTGTATGTCTATGTATATGTATGCCTCGAACTAATGATACAAATCTGCCTGACGCTTCGATTCTAAGGAGCCGTTTTCATTTTCCTCAAACCTTCTAGGGAGGGCTTGCTATTGGGTCGAAACGTCAGGCCATCCATCTTCTTTGTGGTTTAGTGATAAAGGGACTTCGGGACTTTGCACCAACACATTTCAAACATTTGAAAAAATTCATTCCCGAGTCATTTTAATCATGACCAGCACGTGTTTACTGTGACAGCACTTGACTCAGGCCAGCCTCAAATAAACATTTCTTGCCTCGCTTTACCATTTAAGAAAGAAGCTAAATTCATAATCGAACAAAAATATCGCGATATCCGTAGTAGGAATACCCTGTTGGATGTTGTAGATGAAACTGTAGTGACCGCTATATTTAGCGCAGTCAATGCAACAGATAGGACGGTCTTGTTCCCAGAGTTCACCCACCTCTTTGTCATATAATAAAGCAGTATACATCACGTACAATGCTTGAGGTAGCACCATACTGAAAATCCCTTAGGAGAATGAGAATGGGTCTTAAATGTTATATAGAAGAGCCGGTTACTCAACGTGTTGTACGATGTCAGCTCGGTCATTCGTAAGGAGACTATACAAGGCAGAGTATGACTGCCTGAAAGTTTCAGGCAGTCATCCTCTGCCCTGTATAATGTCGAACCTTAGTGAAACGCCGAGTAACCGGCTCCTCCCACAGGCTACTCATTCTTGAAAAACATAATAGATAAGGAAAATGTGAAGCCTGAAGCATATTACAGTGATTCCACTACGCAAACCTTTAAGTCTCATCCAATGTCCAACTGCATGGATACGATCGATCACTCCTATACGCTAATGCCAATTGCCCTATACAACCAGCATGCATTGGACAATGAAACAGCCTTTTTGTCATGTAAATCAGCAGAACCGGGACAAAATAAAAGCCCCTTGAGGGTTCTGTGACAATGATAAATGGCGTCGTATTCTCTCGTTAACTGTTCCTCTCTCCCCAGGTAATGTCTCAATTCCGATTCGAATCAGGTCGTTTGCGTCCATTCCCCAGTGGCGCAATCGGTTAGCGCACGGTACTTATATGACAGTGCCCCGTGCCTGTTCCGGGACATGCCGAGGTTGTGAGTTCGAGCCTCACCTGGGGAAAGAGATTTTTTACATTTTCTTTAATACTTTCTACTTCTTTCCAAATAATCTACTTTAAAGGCTACAGATTTCTCTCCCAGAACAATCGGAGAAAATTGGGGGTAAAAAAAAACGTCAAAGGAAATAGTGATTCAGAGGTGGACACGTTTTTCATTCATTTTATCGCCTCAATCTTTGAGAGAAATCGGGTAAGGGTTATTTTGTTTTAAGTGATACCAGAAATTTTGCAGAATATGAAAATTAAGACGGATTGGTGTTTCAATAACAGGACCTTTGCAGGGTCAGAATGTCTTCTGCCCTTAGAAAAATCCTGCTAAGAATTTTTAGCCATGTGCTGATTATTTTATGTAAAGCAGTTTTCAAGTTGTATGCCTCGCTTTGATGATAATGAAAGTACATGTAAAACAAATTGGACCGGAACTCAAGACCTCTGGGCTCTTACCACTTGAGCTATCTAGTCCTTAAGCGGCGGCTTCCTGATATAATAACTTTGGTTGTGAGAGACAATCAGAAGTATTCAACCATTAATTGCCATACAGTCTGTTCAACACAAATTTTAATCAAAGTTCGGCCTCATTAAATGCTACGGCATGTCCACTTAACCCACGGCTGGACTGTAAGGAGTCGTTATCGCCTGTCAGTGGCTCCAAATTCTACGCGGCCACGTGAACAACGGTACACAGACCAAACTGGTATCATGTATATTCCCAGGCTCGTTTCAATATGTACGGACTGTACAATGTATGTCTCTAAGTAAACACACCCCAATTCAATTACACAGCCATTTTTGGTCACTTTTTTGAAATTTCTTTGAACTGGTGTAAACTTGTTGAAATGTGCTGTCATTGTCTTTTTAAAAACGTTTGATCATTTCTTCCGATGTCCGAAAGGTCCGCCAGCCGGAGACCACGGCGGTGATGGAGTGGCTGGCCGAGTACCCCTTCGTGTTGTCGGCCAACCTTCACGACGGCGACTTGGTGGCTAACTATCCGTACGACAAGAGCCGCAACGCCCGCAAGATGTACTCGGCCACGCCCGACGACCGTCTCTTCCGCCACCTGGCCCTCTCCTACGCGCTCAGCCACCGCACTATGGCATCCAGGCGACAGCCCTGTCGCTTCCAAGGGGCCCAGCTCTTCAGAGACGGCGTCACCAACGGCGCCGACTGGTACATCGTCTCGGGAGGTGAGGGGTGGGGGGTGAGGGGTGAGGGGGTGAGGGGAAATCAATTCAACTGCACTCCAGGGAGCGATTTGGATTTTTGAGAGGGAGGTCATTGTCACACGAATGAAATATGTTTCACTTGAGATACTTATTGAGGGATTCGGTTGGGTTGTTGTTTTGTTTGGGTTTGGTTTTAGTTCCCCCACAATCTTCAAAAAGTGTTCCGGGAACAGGTCCGCAGGTTGCCTGCACTGTGACCGCGCCTTTGACCGCAGACTGCCTACACTGCATCCGCACTATGTCTGCATTATTAATTGGTCCACACTTTCTGCGCAGTGTTCCCTCTGCCTGTGTATGCACCATGTCCGCACATTGTCCGCTGTGTGCGCACTATGTCCGCACTGTACTCACGCTATTTCCACACCACCTTCGCTCTATGTGTTATGCCTATACATTATAATTTTGTACCTGCCCTATACACAGCGTGTTCCCGCTGTGTCCAAACCATGATAGCACTGTGTCCGCACTTTCTACGCCTTATTTCCACTCTCCATCCCCATTGAATCCGCACTTTGTACGCACTCTGCCCGCACTGTTTCCGCACCGTTTCCTGTCCATGAATCTACCATTCGCCAGCATTGGCTCTTGAACTTACATAATAATGGGATTTGAAATGCAGAATGAAAAGCCTACACTCACGAGGTCTCGGTGTGCGTATCCTTATTCCAGGCATGCAAGATTACAACTACCTCTCCAGCAACAGCTTCGAGATCACCCTGGAGCTGGGATGCGAAAAGTTTCCTCGGCAGGGTTCTCTGAAAAAGAAATGGGAGGACAACAAAGAGGCGCTTATTGACTACATCAAGCAGGTAGGCCTATAGTATACAGTCTGGACACCAGGCAAACCACGGGAATGAACAAGGGGATATTCCAATATCTCTTTGTTCTTGTACCAACGGATATCATCGACTAACTTTACACAAGAAACTTTGGGCAAGAACTGTTTGGACGAATCGTAAAAACAACCCGCAGCACAATTGATATTTCAGCGGTGTGACCAGCTAATGTTACCATTCTTCGTCAAAATGATAAATAAAAGGTTAACCATTTTAAATAATGGCCAACACTCAATAAACATTGGGCAAAAATTAGGGTAAAATCGTTTGCACAGCACTGCCTTGATTATGCTCTAGCAGAAATGAAGGGATTTTTTTTTTTATTTGGATCAACCTAATTCAACTGTGGGCAATAACAATACATGTACTGGGTGATATTTTGACCAATGTTGATCTCAAAACGAAAATCAACGAGCTTCGTTTCAAATGGTGAAACCCGCTATTGGTGAAACTCCATTGGTGAAACACGCTGTCGCTTGCCCATCATTAATTATTGTGCGAGAGGTGAGCATAGGCCTACGTAAATATCTTCAATCATACACCGAGGGTAGGGCTATTCTGGCATCACTTCTAGGGGCCAAACTTCTGCATTATTATGAATGCAAAAACGGTAACGCTACCCGAATTTGCAGTATACCACAGCAGTGTTCGGTTTAATGGGGGCTTTTAAACACGTGTTCTGTCGACCTCGAGGGCCATACAGGGGAACATTAAGTAATGGAGTTTATCATCCTTAATGTAAGGTCCACAGCCTGCGGCGATAGAGCACTCCGAATCCACTCACGTCATGATTATTGGAGTCTGAGGGGATTTCCTGAGCCCGAGGGGAAAAATGCGTTTTAATGGGGGGGGGGGGTGGTTGCTTACTCTCTGCGCAAGTGAAGAGGGTTCACTGTTTCCCAGGCCTCAAACCAAGACACATTGAACTTGAAGCGCAGACTCAGCCACATAAGCCTTGTGTGTCCATGTGATTGTTACACTTCCTCAAAACACATTGAAGGTTGCTCACCGCTGAGTCTGTGTGCGTATAGTCTGGGTTTGTCCGAAATCTTGGGAGTCTTGTGTCAGATTTTGATCAACACAAAAAACGAGTTTGGATTTTCTCGACCAATAATGCTACCCGTTGCTAAATGGTCCAAAGTTGGTCACATGTCGGTTGAATATTGTCTACGTATAATTATATGCCTAGTAGAAGCTGTGTGCCTTCCTAAGCTTCCAACTGAGACATACACAAGTGCACAGAAACTGTCACGTACTCACGGTGTATGTATTGGTCTCAGTTCCCCAGAAACGTAAGGAAGGCTAACCTATATTTTAGGCCTACATATTTTGCCTAGGCCTAATGTGCCGCGAAAATCTGTTTATGCACCTCCATGCCTGAACTTCCGTTCCCCCACGGGGGGCAATTTGAGGTCCTCACCCTACAATTTGCGGGTCATCCCCGGACAAAAAATTAAGATGGGGGCACTATCTCCAATCACACCCTCTGAACATACGTCCTTGCTGGGTGATTTCTATGATGATAACGCTCCCGAGCATAGTGCTGGGAGAGGCATCTGTGGCGTCTCTTATCGCGGGACTACACGGCCAACCCCGGACGTGGATTAAGAGGGGGCCTTATCTCCTAGCACACCTCGTCTTCAGACAGAACGTCACACGAGGCCAGATTCCATGAAGTAGCGTTTTCATTTGAGCAGCCCATCATTTCCGCTTTCAACTGTCATTTCACTGAATCTTAAATCTAAGCACGAAACGTGCGTTCAATTAGTTCACGATAACCTCGTCAAATCGGTGGTTGACGTTGTAATGCGCGCATAGAATGGCTCGTCATCACTGCTAAGGCCATGTCACACGAGGTGAAATTTCGCAGACCACAATCATGTCCATGGAGACAACCAACTACACTCAGTCTAAAAGAAATGGAGTCCTTCATCTTCAGTAGCAATAAGTACCTTTTTTTTTTACTTAAGTGTCGGTATCCCTACGGGAAATGACCTGGTAACTTGGAAGCTGACATAATTTCTTCTCGAAGATAGCGTGGAATCGTTTGACTGTCATTTACTCCTTGTTACGCATTTCTGCAAGCATTAATATTATGAAAAATTATGAAATTATGCATATAAGACTATCTAACGAAATATTATGAGAAGATGCATGTATATTACGAAAGATGATTTATACGAGATACTTTTTTTATTTACCTATATAGGGCCTAGTGTTGTGCAGAATCCTTTCCCAGCACAGAAATGTTGAGACTCGACAACGTCACTGATTCTCACCAACACAATCCAACGGTTGGGCTTTTGTTTATACAGTTGGGGCAATGAATGGGAACCTTATTTCACCAGACAAGGTTTTTGTGCCTAAGTAGGTTTCAAATGCTACAGTTGGTCTATGAGACGTTGAACTCTTATTTCAGCAGGCGACCTGGCCATCCGATCGTGTATAAGGTATGATTTTACTTCGAGGAGATTGTAAAACTAAAGACTCGATTGCTGGTTTCGTCGACCTCAGGTGCACATCGGTATCAAGGGAGTGGTGACGGACCTGGACAGGCGCCCCATACCCAACGCCGTCATCAGGGTGACAGGCCCCAGCATCGCACATGACGTCACCACGGGTAAGCCAGACCACCGTACCCTGCGTTTTTTTCTATGGGGCGCCAAGAGTGGCAAGGCCAGATTTGCGATCGATAATTAAAGTCGGGCAGGAAATTGGATTTGACTTTTTGAAGGGGAGCGGGTTTTTTTTAAAGGTGATAATCTGCCGCTCGAATTAGTCAGGACTCATTCCGTATCTAGCTGATCTGCTGGTTGGTTCCCGCCATCCATCCACCGGGCATAACGCGGGAACCAGCCACTGGTCTCAATATAAACGGGTTTGGTTATTTTCCCATGGCCCGCTGCACAACTTCTACTGACGCCGGTGGCCGCCATATATTAGTGTACATTTACAATGGGCCACCCTACCCTGCATTATCAAAATAATGGTATAGGCCCTGAGATTGACGCTTTCAGCCATATTGCAGTGGCAGAACTAAAATGACACGCACCGCGCCGGCTTAAACTCTATACCGGTAGTTTTCAAGGATTGGGTTTCCAGCGATGGGCTATGCCTACGGATTCCCCGCACAAATTCTAAATTCGTACGAGGTAACATGAATACAACGACTCAGAGTCCGTTCAAGCGATCTGGTACCCTGTGTTCACCAGCGTCAAGCTTAGGCAATAGTTCAGCAAAATAGAACATTAGGCCTACGAGTTATCAACGTGATCAGTCGAACCTCGATTCTTACGACATAGGCCTACCCCAAAAGACGAGCATTTTCCTCACTCCTAGATGTACACATTTCTTATGAGCAAAATCTTAATTTTCTAAATAACACGTCAAATGAAAACTCAGTTGTGTTAAACAGCAAAAACAAATCAAACCCATCAACTGGATTACAGGTAATATTTTCACAGGACGGGACCAGGGAAGGACATTTACCTGTTCGTGTTTTCCTTTTTTTGTCTATCCCCCCATGGAAATCCTCCCTGACGACGCCACAATAGCCGCCGATGGCGACTACTGGCGACTTCTCCTACCCGGCGTCTACACGGTGACCGTGCACGCCCGCGGCTACCGGGCCAAGACCGTGGTGGTGCCCGTGCGCAAGTACCGCGCCACCCGGGCCAACTTCCAGCTGCGCCCGCTGCCCAAGGGGCAGACGGTGGACTGCGAGGGACTGCGCGGCTTGGCGGAGAACGCGGGGGGCGGGGACGGGACCGGAGGGGACGGGTACCTGCTGGGCGGGTTCCGAGCGGCGCTACGGCACTTCGGCTTCATCGGGAACGAGTGCGGGGAGCTGAACGGACGAGGGACGCCGGCGGGCGAGGAGGTGAAAGAGGTCGTCAATACATCTCCTTCTGCCACTGCTCCGGTCAACCACTGAGAACACGGCCCTGCATTTGAATCCAAACAACATAATCCAAACCACAGGTTTTTACTGAATTGAAAACGCCATTGCTTTGGCACTGTATAGACGATGGTTAAAATCCTTTGCCCCACCACCATGGTCTGCTTTTATCAGAAGGTAACCCCACAGGTATTTACGGATAAAAGTGAAGTCATGGCTATTTGGGGGACGACACGAACGCCGGAATGGGTAAATAATTTCGGGCCAAGTCGTTTTCACATAAGTATGGTCTCGGTAACATCAGAAACGTTTGGTACTTGCAGTCCATTTTCACCGTCATAATTCAATGGTTTAACGTTTAGGCCCTATTAACCAAAACTGTTACCAATTAATTCTTAACAATTCCCCAATCATTATTACAGTGTGTGTAGGCCTATACTAATCGCAAGAACGGTTCGGCGAAGCTCCGGTCGCTCGGTAATTACATGTACGTCTGCGTGCTCGGCGAGGATAGTGTGCCCGCGGTAAAGCACTGCAAAGCTATCGGCCGAAGCCGCCAGTGCAGTCAGTGATGCCGAGCGAGCCAAGAGTAGCAGAAACCGCAGCAGCATTTTTTTTTTCAGTGGTCCACGAATTGTTTCTATTCCACTGCTATTATTATTGCATTTTTAATTTGGTCCGAATTACACTGGGTGGTTAAGTGGACAGTATTTCACAGCCAAACATACACGTCGGCACCAATTCTTGGTTCCGACCGCCAGAACGCACCCCGATTCCCATACTTCGGGACAATGCATTGTGGGATTGAGTGGGTAAGACGGGGAAAATGATTTATCGATGCGATTGTTGCTAAGTGTGGGTGATATCACAAGGCGGTCTTGTAAGAAAACGGGGTTCATTGCCCCGACGGGGTGTTCCATTCTGTCTTCTGTATTCGACAAGGTAACATGTTTGTTGGTCGCTGTTCGGGTATAATTTATGTGTACCTCGTATTTTCTTCGAAGACTTCCTTGACTTGTCTTTGGGATTATAGCCATGGAGTGAAGACGGTGGAACAGCTGCAATTGAAGGTTTGGGGTCCCTGGATAACGATCCAGAAAATCACTTCAGGTTATGGAAACTCACGGCACCTGTGGATTTAAACAGGGACAATTATTCTCCAACTGTATATTGGCATACATACATGTAGCACCGGCCAATCAGCTACTTATTTGAACTAATTGAATTGAATTGCTTGATCGGTCGATTTGTTCTTAGGGAAACATCGTTAAATTGATTGATTGATTGATTGACCGATAGTTAAGTGGATTAATCGATTGGACTATCAACTGAACTGTAGTCTGTTCAACTGATTGATCGGTCTGCCGATCAATTGGGGTGAAAAGAAGGAATTAATACACGAGCCAATATAATAAGGAAAGTGTGTATAACAAACTAGGGGAATCCATTCTTTTGTATATAAATTATTCAAATTTATTCGATTGTATATAAAACTATATTGGAAGAAGAGTGCATACCGTTATGCATCTCCTCGTGAATTGTACATAAAATTAGAATATTTAATTACTAACTGATTGTTAGATATCGTAATTGTGCATGGCCTGTTAACTATACCCTACCTATTGACAATTGTATTCACATGTTTTCCTGCTCATATTAAACAAGATAAATCCAGATTTTGTACCCCTTGCAGAAAAGGTAATGACGTGGTATGCCGTAGTCTATACAACCACGTCGAACGGAGGGGAAACATCTGGAATATAAAACTATTTGGTACAATTTGCTGAAGACAATAGATAATTCGTATCTATAGGTATATTACTGGGTAAAAAAAAAAGTCGGTATAAATATAATTGTATTGTTTGTCCTTTAGATAAAAAAAATATTTGACAGCTTTATACTCCCACTTTTTTAAGATTAAAAAATAATCTCAATAAATTAAACAGAAGGATATAGAATATTGATTAAAATTAATCATTTGGTTTGGCGCGTGTTTTTCAAGAAGGTTCTTGAGACTGTGAGATAAAAAAAGTCATCCCAGAAGCCCAATAGGCTTGTGGGTAATATTGGATATTGAACAAGAAATACAGGAATTTCATGATTTCCACCAATCATATCACGGTATTTACCAAAATGTAAAAAGGAAAAGTAAAAAAAGCAAATATACAAAGTAACAACGTTAAAAACGACAACAGAAACAAAACAAAAATTGAACAAACTTCGGGAGATCTTCGCTAATGCACGACTATAGGACTTCCATGAGATTAAACTGAAAAACATAAGTATTTAAAGTTTTTTTTCCAGTATATTAGTCTTAAAGCATGACTGAATCTGTAGTCAAAATCCCAAACTGTGATTTTTCGATGTATTTTTTATATTTTTTATAAATTATCGACATCACAGTGCGGTGCACACACTGTGTACATACATATGGCCGGCTCACATAACATAGCACACATTTTCATTCACAAGGTGGCAGAGGTCAAAGGTGAATTCTATATAAATAGTTCATTGGAATGCATAGCAATATGCAAATAACTGTCAATCGTGAGTTGTTTTCACAAATAATGCGAAGCAAAAAAAAAAACCTATTTGTCACATAAATATCTAATAAAAGTAAAATAATCTTCTCTTTTCTTTTTTCAAAATAGCACATGGGTAAATGGCCTGATAATACCATAAACATGTAAAACAAAAACGCAATATTAACAAATTGAATAAAACGAAATTTGGAACAAGTTGACAGTGAGTATAACTGAAATTGTGAGTGGATAGGGCCTATGAAGACGAAGAAGTTAGCCAAGGCAAGTTTGAGTGCACCCGAACGGCTACTACCACACAGAGTTATCATCAGCTCTGGCTTAAATTTGCACTCAAGTCAATGAAGAAATGACTCGCTAGAGGCTGCGTGGGTTAATTCCCATAGAGATGTGGGTTACTTTCAGCCATAGCCGTTATAATGATATGAGTCACCAGTCGGAATGGTTCGGAATGGTCAACCAGTAGGTCGAAAGGCCTGGGTTTGGGTCAGGATATACCTACAAATGTTGGTTACTGGTGCGCACTCAAACTTGTTTCATGTTTGTTGTTTTATTTTTAATTTCTAGTTCTACAGAAGAAGGAAATCGGCTGGATCAAAAGACCGAAGATAATGAGACTGGGGTGGAATTTGAACCTCAGACTCTTTCAAATCCATTCACAAAAAAGGTTATTACGACCCCTTATAAGTGAACATTTTTCAAAGGGGAAATAGTCAAGTATCCTAGCTGTCACCATGTTCTAAATCTCAAGCACAAAGAAATACGAACAATTAGTTGAAACTTCACTTCAACAAACAAAACAGAACAGGAAATGTTTGAACCATTTAAAAAATAGCAAAGAAAATTTGACTGCACCAGGACTTGAACCCGTGACCTCTGGCTTAACGTATACGGACGCTCTTGAAGACCAGTGCCTTTGTGAAGAGTGCTGCTGCTATGTTAAGCCAGAGGTCTCGGTTTCAAGTCCTGGTCCAATCATTTCCTTAGCTCTATTTCAAGAAAATTAAATAGAAAACTGTAAGCTGTCAAATTGTGACGCTTGAAAACAACAACTGGCAACTGTTTTTAGCAAAAATGCAAAAACTTAATTCGAAGATCAAAAGTAGTATCAAAACTTGTGAAGATCACAGGGCAATCACAGGGCAACTTGGAGGCAACAAACTGCACATAGTACCTACTTGGTGCACTACAGTACCATGGATAAGGTTTTCTGGCAGGATAATGAGAAAATAAATGAACTGAAAATTTGAAGATCTAAGCAAGCATCTTGAACAGGAAAACTGGTCACCTGAGCTACTGTGGATGGGACTTTGACTTTGGGACAGAGGCAGTCTTGACTGTCAGAGTCCAGTGCCAATAGACGGAGTGACTTTCAACTGGCTTTCATGGCCGTTGCAGACAAAGAGAGAGAGAGCTGGCTATTAGAGGGCAGCAGAGAGGAGGGCTACAGCTAAGATGTCTTTCATGGCAGTATCTTTACAAGAACTGATGGGGATCAACATGGATATTAGAGATGAAATGAGAGGCACTTCGCGCTTCTGCAGACATTGCTTGGCACAAGAAAAACAATGATTTGGTCTGCTAAAACCAGAACAAAATGAAAAAGGCTGAATCTAAAAGCATTTTATCTTCTTTTGAAACCAAGATGATTTCGTCGGACACTTCACAATTTCGTGTCATGAACATTGGTGACTGAGTCTGACGATGAGGCCACAGACAGCCGGACCTGGACATCGCTGGCGCTGTGTCCCTCCGTGGACTCACTGGCGGACTCCCCCGTCACCGAGAGTGGAGCATCCTCAAACGCCTCGTTGGTGAACATCATGGAGGATATGCCGCTTGAGTCAGAGGCATGGCCGGACGGACCCATGTTAGTCGTGAGGTTGTTCATCTTGGTGGAAGGAGACTTCTGGGGAAGGAGGATCACAGGTATTGATGGAAGGAGTGAGATTAGGCATAAGACTAATTGTTTTTAAGATATGAATATGACGGACACTCTCTTGACCTATTTCATAATGCAATTATAAATCAAATGTTGCAAAACCAACATAATCAACAACAAAAATACACCGATGAAGGTTTCATTATATTATTTCTTCAAGTTGATTAGGTTTTAATACTTATCACCTCGGTGAAATTGGCTTGCTTCCCCAAAGTTAAGCTTTGTCAACTTTGGCTTAATGCTTTATATCATTGATCAGTTTACAAATAAAAAAAATCCTAAATTCTACCTTACCTCTCAGTCTAACTGACTGAGAGGGCTTGACCTTCCAATCCCAGCAGAAAAAGGAATGCCTTCTGTCTTGACGCCAACCGTGAGTCTGACTCTGGCTCTTACTCCATCTGTGATTCTGAATCGAAGTCTGACACTAACTTGGTGCTAACGCTAACTCAAACTCCAAGCTTAACTCTGATACCTCAGATCCTTCATGGTTTCCATCCTTCTCCTGTCCATCAATGGCCTTGGTCTCGGTCCTGGTGGGTGGGGGAGTGGGTTGAACGCTGCTTCGCCTCCGGACGGTTAGCTGGACTCTGTCCTTGCTGTCTCTGACTAGCTGGCAGATCTGAGCATAGGTCAGTCTAATCCGGTCTTGACCATTGACGGCCAGGATTTCATCCCCTTTCTGATATCAAAGAAAATAAATTTAAGAAAAAAGGTGAGAAAAATCACATGCTGCATTCACTTTGATTAAAGAATGTATTTTTGAATTATATACATTCAACAACAATTTCAACATTCAGCTAATCTTTTTTTGATGCTCTGTACATTATAAAAAAATAATTAAATGAAACTTACGAATCAACTAAAGGACAATAACAGATGAGAAGGCAGGGGCCAATTAAAAATATACAGATAAAGGAGGAACACTGGTAGAAAGAACAGGGTGAGATTTAAAAAATGGTCAAGCAGCAGTAGATTAGAGATTAAAGAAGGGATGATCAAAGGAAGAAGTGAAGAAAGTGAAATATTGTAAAATATTAATGTGCAAATAAAGCATGCATGGTGACAGTTATCTCCTCCCTGGATGTTGAGGCCATGCGGTTTAATAACCCAGAGACAGTTAATCCACAGCTTCTCCTGAGTCAGGCAGACAGCAACATTCCAATGATCAACCGAGTCTCAAATTTCCCAGAACCACTGATAAGCAGCTTACCTGCAGAGCATAAGGGAAACTGGCTGGAGATCCCTGGATGATCTTGGCCACAAAGACAGGCATGAAGGGGTTGTCTGTGCTGCCAGCAAGAGAGAAGCCGAAGCCCTCTGATGTCCTTGGCAGGACAACCACTAGGTGCTCCACTGTCTCCGTCTACATAGGTAGATTATGATCAGCAGTGATCACTGAATAACTAGTCACAGTCGAATTACTATTCCCTATGTAAACCCACACTCCATGTCTACCCCACCTCCGATTTTGACCCAACTAATGCCCACAAGTCCAACTGACTCCAACACTCACTCTAACTCCAGTAAATTTTGGTCACCAGTTGAGGGATGATCAAAGTCATTGATAAAATGAGCACGAGGCTGGATTTCACCACATGGACATAGGGACAGAGTCTGCAATAAACCCAAACTCCTGCAAAGCAAGACTAGAACCTAACCATAGTCTGTTCAGCTATGTCTAAGATACTCTGGAGAAGTTGCAGCCTAGGGGATAGGCTGGGACGCTGGGATTACCAAACTTCAAGATATGATTTCAGCTTTGGCTGGCTAATTATGTACAAATAAAGAC
This sequence comes from Luidia sarsii, assembly GCA_949987565.1. Taxonomy (NCBI): domain Eukaryota; kingdom Metazoa; phylum Echinodermata; class Asteroidea; order Paxillosida; family Luidiidae; genus Luidia; species Luidia sarsii. The sequence continues at coordinate 15,711,543 of OX465111.1, read as the reverse complement.
AGCATGCAAACTGCCTACCACACCTGAAGAATTATAGAGTACACCATACATTTCTGTGCCAATCAAAGTGAAGGCATTCATGTGTGACCAACACAGGCAACAACGAACAACGATAGTGGAAATAGATTTTCTGCTTCCAATGTCACAGTAGTTGGTTAAAAACAGTCAGCACAACCAATAAATTTAAGCCCTTTTCAGCAACCAGGCTTAGGCTCAGGCTTTGTCTTTCCTTCTTTCATCCAATTTTAAGTACAAGGCATGAAAACGGGAGGCCTTTGGCTTCGTTGTTGAACGATTTTGAAAAGGAATCCAAAGCTTCATCTTCAACAAAGAACTCCAACACGTGTTATCAGCTGTTGGATAACAGAGACGAAGCCGGAGCCAAAGCCTAAGCCGGATTTTGGAAAAGGGCCCATGTGACCCAACTGTCTCTTACCTGCACTCCAATGGATTCCGTTTGTCTTCCGGTTGCATTGGCTCCCCACTGCTGCAGCTGCTGCTGGTATCTTTAGTTATACAAGACAAACAAAGCCTAGCAGTCACTAAGAAGCTATCAAAGGGCAACGATACTGATGATGACAATAGTGGCAAACATCATGGTGACGATGACCATGGTGACATTAATGATGATGACCATGACTATGATGGCCATAATGACCATGATGGCAATGATGACAATAGTGGCAAACATCATGGCGACGATGACCATGGTGACATTGATGATGATGACCATGACTATGATGGCCATAATGACCATGATGGCAATGATGACAATAGTGGCAAACATCATGGTGACGATGACCATGATGACATTAATGATGATGACCATGACTATGATGGCCATAATGACCATGATGGCAATGATGACAATAGTGGCCAACATCTTTGTGACGATGACCATGGTGACATTGATGATGGTGACTATGATGATTATATGGCCATGATGGCAATGATGGCAACGATGACAGTAGCCATGTTGACGATAGCGACCGCGATGGTGACAATAGCCACGATGACAATGACAGCAATGACCATGAAGAGGTTGATGGCTATGATGATGATTAAATATCTAATGATGACGGCAATGATAGTGATGACAACGATGACAGGCATGATCATGCAACTGACAATGGTTTCAAAGATAATGCTGACAATGTTAAAACCAGCGACTACAATGATTGGCAATGATGCTAATGACAAGGATGACAGTTATGACAGCAATGGAAATGACAATTTCATGCATGGTTTATTAAAAATCTCCAAAACAGGGTACAAAAGTATAGAAAGCCAGGTTTAAAAGCTATTTTCAAAAATAAACCAATTAGATAACTACATTAGAAATGAAACAAAATAAATCCATAAATAAACATAATAAATAACTAAATTGTAAAATAGGAGTTGCGTAAAACCATTCAAATGTCTTTGTTAAAATTTAGTGGGCCTGACGTTTCGATCCTAGCAGGACCTTTCTCAGAGAGAAAGGTCCTGCTAGGATCGAAACCTCAGGCCCACTAAATTTTAAGATTTGCATTTTGGTAATTTTAGTCAGTAAGCAGTTTGCAACATTTTTGTATATCACAAATGTCTTTTTGTTAAAGAGGGCACAGATTATTTTAAATGGTGCTCTGAATTCTTTCAAGATATTTGCACTGTTGAGACATTATTGCACCAGACAAGGCTCCTGCAGCAACTCGATGTGGATGTAACTTAATAGTACTTTTAAAATATAAAATAGTACAGAGAAAAAAAATGGGCAATGTGGATGAAATAGATATGGATGAAGGTGAGGATGAGGAGGATGGGGTTGGATGAGGAGGATGGGGAGGAGAGGGATGAGGAGGAGAGGGATGAGGATGGGGAGGATGGGGAGGATGAGGAGGATGGGGAGGATGGGGAGGAGGATGAGGATGTGGAGGATGGGGAGGATGAGGAGAAAGATAAGGAATAGGGGGAGGATGAGGATGAAGATGAGAATGATGAGGAGGATAAAGAGGATTAGGAGGATGAGAAGAATGAGGGTGAGGAGGATGAGAATGATGAGGAGGATAAAGAGGATTAGGGGGATGAGGAGAATGAGGATGATGAGGATGAGATTTTGGAGGAGGGTGAGGAGAAAGAGAATGAGGATAAAGAGGATTAGAGGAATAAGGATGATGGCAATAAAAGTACGAATGACAATGGCAACTGCAGGGAGGATGATAATACATGTATCAACCAAAATAATGATGACACTAAATGATAATGACACATGAATATAAAAACACACAATCATTGGGTGAAGATAATGATGACAATGTTTAGTTGGAGTTCTGAGAACTGTCAAAGCATGCTTTTATACTCTCTCTTTCTCACCCCTCCACGGTGATCTCTATGCCAGACACCCTGCCTGGCTTGAAGTGTCTGAGAGCAGCATCAGCCAGCTGCAAAGCTTCCACCCTCCCTGTCTGCTCAACCAGCTTGCTCAGCATGCTACCTGGTTGCTGCAGCAAGGTGTGGGGCTGGTCAAACTCTATCAGCTTACCAGCATCCAGGACCTGACCAGGAGGAAGGGGTTGGGGCGGTGGGGATGGAGGGAGCCGAGGTGGAGAAAAAGGAAAGGAAGAGGAAGGGAGGAAAAAGAGGGAGGAGAAAGGGGATGAAGTGGTGGAGGGGAGGAGGGGAGGTGGATGAAGAGGGGGAGGAAGAGGAAGAGGAAGAGGGGGAGAAAGAAGAAGATGAAGATGAATTGGGAAGGAGGAAATAGAGGAGAGCGTGTGAGAGGATTAAGTGGGAGAGGAGGGAGTGAGAGACGAGGCAGAGGAAAATAGAGGAGGTAGACATAAAAAAAAGAGGGGCAGAGAGGAGGGGAAAATGGTGAAGGAGTTGGAGAGGGGAGGAGAGTGATGAGGGAGATGGAGTTGAAGAGTAGGAGATGGAGAGAAGGGTAAGGAAGGATGGGGAGAAGAGGAGGAAAAAAATTCAAGTCAGGATTTGTGTCTTCCTCAATAAAATCATTGGGTTAATTTTGGCTATGGCAACAAATGGTCTACATTCTTCAAAGGTGTCAGGTGGCATAACATTTTGTGACAGATATCTGATATCTGGACCATTGTGTACTAGAACAGAAGATCTTCTCTTACCATGATGCGATCACTGTCCATCAGGGTGTGCAAGCGATGAGCTATGGTCAGCACTGTGCAGTCCACAAACTTGGTGCGAATGGTGTTCTGAATGAGTGCATCAGTTCTAGATGGTGAATATAGAACAAAAAAAATAGACTTGTAAAGCATGCCTCTTCTGTTGCTTCAGCTTTGTCATGTTACAAAATCGAGTGACAATCCTGTTACACATTGCCAGATCTTAATGTCTGAAATAATCCCCTTTCTCCATTTTGATTAGGAACTGGTATTCGGACACTCAAGTGATCTGGTACCTAGTGTTCATGAATGTTAACCAGATACATACAGATGGAAATGGTTATTGAGTAACAACTTGAATGAAATGAGAAATGGTATGCCTTTGTATCAGATATAAATTGTATCCAATGAGGGGCTGTCCTACCCGATGTGTTGTCAACACTATGCTCAAAGGACGTTAAATTAGTGTACATGTAAGGGAAAGAGAAGAGGATGGTTGGGATTCTTCAGGTGGAGATTTGATATTAAGGGGTTGGCTGGGGCACACACACTAGAAAATGGCATACCTTGGGTCTACGTTGGCAGTGGCTTCATCCATGATCAGCACCTTGTTCTGTCGCAGGATGGCACGAGCCAGGCAGATGAGCTGGCGTTGACCCACGCTGAAGTTGGAGCCGGATTCCCCCACCTCCATGCCTAGCTTCTCTGTACAGTCCTGGACCACTGGCCGCAACTGGACCTGCCAGACATTCAACCTCAATGGTAAGTCTTCAGCTCAAGATTGCTAGTCTGAGGATGGTTAGGCTGTGGATGGTCAGGTTAGAATGGTCAGTCTGTGGATGTTCAGTCTGTGAATGTTCAGTCTGTGGATGTTCAGTCTGTGGATGGTTAGTATGTGGATGTTCAGTCTGTGGTTGGTCAGTCTGTGGTTGGTCAGTCTGTAGATGGTCAGTCTATGGATGGTAAGTCTGTGGATGCTCACTTTGTGGTTTTTCAGTCTGTGGGTGGTCAATTTGTGGATGATCAGTATGTGGATGGTCAGTATGTGGATGGTCATTCTGTGAATGTCAGTTTGTGAATTTCAGTTTGTGAATGGTTAGTCTGTGGATGGTCAGTCCATGGATGGCCAGCCACTCCTATCAATTAATGTAACTATACTTACATCTTCAAGTGCATACCAGAGGTCATTATCCGAGTACTGATTGAAAGGATCCAGATTGTAGCGGAGACTACCAGTGAAGAGGACGGGGTCCTAGCAATGGAAAAAATTGTGAGCCAGTGAGAATCAAACAGTGCATTGAATACATAACCTTATATTGACAATGTAAATTGAAAATTGTTACCATATGTTATTATCATAATTTCTTTTAAGTTGATCAGTTCTTTAAAGCACTACACAACATTGGTAAGATCGAAAAACAGAAATGTTCACAGATTTACATGAAACTTAAAATATTTCTGCCTAAAATGTTGTATTTTGGAAGAAATGAGTAAAAGAAATAGTTAACGTCTCACCGAGATCGAAACTATTTTTCGGAACAGTACGGCGTTGAATGCTGCATTTTCGCGGAACAAATGAAGTGGTATTCACAATTTTCTCGATACTCGGTTGGCAGATTGAGCTGAAATTTTCACATGTGTGCTATTTCATGCATATGTTGGATCAGACAACGAATGGATGACCTCGACCAATGTTGTGTAGGGGCTTTAAATTTCATTCCCAAAGGCCTGCAAGCCTAACACCCAAGGGGACATGATGGACTTAGAAAACAATTAATACCTGTGGAATGATAGAGAGTTTCTTGCGGAGCTGGTGCAGGCCCAGGTCAGAGGTCCTGGTACCGTCCAGAATGATGACCCCACTGTGCTCAGCCAGACGGAACAGGGCTGTGATCAGAGAGCTCTTGCCGGCACCGGTTCGTCCCACGATCCCAACCTACAACCGACATCCGGCAACAAACAATTCAAAGAACTTAAAAGGCTTCATCTTTACAGTGTGATCTATCTTTCCCTTCAAATGGGACTTAAGCCATAGGGTTGTTTATTTATGGTGTTTTTAGTTTCGCCAAGATATCAAACAATGTAAGCTGTGCAATACACTTGCATTCAATTGTTTTACATTCAATTGTGCTATTGGTCTTGTGAATTGTGCCAAGGGATTTTCAAAAATTCTCAAATTCAATGTCTTTTTATGCTTTTTAAACAGGGGAAGTGAAGGTTCTGTACACAAAAAAACCAATGGTGAATGGATCTGACTTTGAGCTAAATAAAATAAATTTCAATCCTTCTGGAGCTTTGTACCTTTTCCTTGGCCATGATATTGCAGGTCACGTCACGCAGCACACGGGGACTGTCACTGGAGTAGCTGAGGGAGAGGTTGCTGAAGGTGAGGGCGCCAAACTGGGGCCAGTCAGGGGGCGGCTTCTTGCCATGGTTGACTAAGGGGGCTTCAGGCTTCAGCTTGGTGTACTCAATGGTCCTCTCCACTGAAGTCATCTGGACAGGCGGGAAAAGATTTGATCACAATTTTTAAAAAGTGAAGAAAAAAAAGGCATGAAGAAAGTATTGACTGGAATGCAGGAGTGTTTGAATCCCAACTAAGCTGCATGTGTTTTACATGTAATACAAGGACACATACCAGTACATGTTCACCGCTTGAAACGGCTACATAGATACATACATGTACATGTACATGTGCCTACTTGAAAAGAAGCAACAAGAAAACCAGGCCGTTCAGGCAGAATTCAAACTCCAGAGTGATTTAGAAATAACTGTATCAATGCAGGAATTTCAATTCAGACTGTCACTGATTTCAGGTTTTCCTGAGGTATTCGTATTTGGTTGAGGCTGTGAGCTGGGACCATTAAAAGGACATGTTCTAAAACAAATGCTTGCATCTTGGAACGTTAAACTACACAAAGACACCTATAAAATTCAGCCTAACTTTCTCCTTGCCAGTCTGCCTTTGGGAAAGGTCTGCCTTTGTCCTGCTATCATTGAACAGTTAGGCCCTCCTAATGTGATTTGTATTTAGTGATTTCAGTCAGTAAGCAGTTTGCAACATGTTACTCTAGATTTATACCAATCCAAAAACACAGACTGGCTGAGGAGTGAAGTGATTCCTTACCTGATTCTCTACCAGGGCACTCTGCCTCACAACATACTGAAAGATAGTGGTGAGAGAGATGGAGTTGCTCAGGATGACAGCCACAATTCCTGCATCTAAGGCTGGAACAGAGACAGGGAGAAGACTCCAGGATTACTCTACAGTACATTGTTATTTACTCAATCCTAATGTTAGGTCATCCTAGTGAATTATAAGAACATCAGAATAGCAGCAGAACAAATCTCTTCACCTGCACTTGAGCACCATTTGAATTTTTTGCCTGCAGTCTAGAATTAGAAAGACAAGCAGGCCACTGCAAAATGCCGGATGGTGGGAAAACTTGACAGGGCAGTTAATATGCAAGTCTTGGAGCCTGGCTAGCAAGGTAAAACAACAGTCATTGCCAATCCTTCCCCAACCCTGTCATAACTCTAATACTAACACTACTTAATCATTCATTTGCTCCAATCCTTTCCCCCACCGCCTCCCTCACTTCATCTATACATTCATCCATTTGTCTATCTGTCTACTCTGTCATGGATAAACTTAATCCTAAACCTTCACCTAAACGTACACCAAATGAACAAAACATTTATCCTTAAATCCAAACATTCCTAACCCTTTCAAACCACATGACCCTCATGATCCAAACATCTGACCATATGTCTGTCCTGTTACTGAATGAACCTAGTCCTAAACATTGACCTGAGCCCTTAAACGAACCAAACATTTATCCTAAACCGTACTATCCCTTACCCTAGTAATCCCATCATCCTTACCATCTTTGAGAGCCACAGAGGCTAGGGTCACCCCAGCTGTGAAGATAACCATGATCATATCCAGACGGATGCCAAACCAGCGGTTGGCGGCCAGGTAGGCAAACCAGGCTGCCGAGTGCTGGTCCTGGTGACGATTGAAATCCCTGGTGAAGGCAGCCTGCTTACGATAGGCCCGGATGGTGCTCAAGCCCTGGAAAGTGTTGGTGGTGTGGGAGAAGACAGGACTACGTGCTGGGGGAGGGGAGAGGCAAGGAGAACTCAAGTTACTAAAGTTTGTGTTCAGGATTGTGGAAGGGTGAGAATGTGGCTGAGGGTGACAGTATGGGTTGGAAAATATCCCCCATATCTTCCCCCAAAAAACAAAGAAGCCGTTTGATAATAATTATGATACAGGGGGAGGGTGGGATACAAAGACAGAGACCGACTGACAGAGACAGCGGGAGGGAGGGAGGGAGGGGGGAGGGAGAGAGGGAGGGAGGGAGGGAGGGAGGGAGGGAGGGAGGGAGGGAGGGAGGGAGGGAGGGAGAGAGGGAGGGAGGGAGGGAGGGAGGGAGGGAGGGAGGGAGGGAGGGAGGGAGGGAGGGAGGGAGGGAGTGAGGAAGGGAGGGAGGGAGGGAGGGAGGGGGAGGGAGGGAGGGAGGGAGTGAGGGAGGGAGGGGGGGAGGGAGGGAGGGAGGGAGGGAGGGAGGGAGTGAGGGAGGGAGGGAGGGAGGGAGGGAGGGAGATGGATGGATAGATCAATGAATAGATGTAACGTATGGTTTTATGGACATGACAGACAGATGGTCAGACATCACATAGACAGCCAAACACTGGACTCACTGATGCCATCCAGTCGTTTTATGGCCCTTGTAGCCACCACAGCATACCTCCGCAGTATAATGAAGATAATAGTGAGGGGAACCACGAGAATCAGAACAAAGTAATTCACTAAGATGGTCAGGATGAGAGTTCCAATGATTGACAGGGATATCTAAAAAAGAAATAAAAGAGAAATGGAGACAAACTTTGTTTATTTCTTGTGTCATATTTTCTAGTGTGAAACTGCTGACTGACTTTAAATGGCTAAAATTGCAATTCTCAACAATTTAGAAGGACTGGTATTTCAGATGTGAAAGGATCTTTCACAGAGATCCTTTAAGAAAGGTCCTGCTTGAATAACAGACATTTAAATTCCAAAAGAAGATCCATGGCCCGATGATTAAATCATAGGATCACCTTCCTCAAATGCTTTATAGAGGGCTCTGCATGTATTTGTAGTTGTGGTAGATGAAATTGTCAGGGGTTTAATGGCCCGCAATTTCATTTTTCGTCTGCAATTTGTTGGAATTTTGTTTCTTACCTGGAGAAAGTCAAAGAATGTGTTGGGTAGCTGGTCATCCATCAGGCCAATATCTTTGGTGAAACGGTTTAAGATACGTCCTGTACCACACACAAAAAATTGCCAAAGTGTCACTTGATACAAAGCTATAATGTGCCCTTGTGTGAAAGAGAGTACATTATATCTTGACAAACAATCACCGGTCCACTTCTAACCCTAAACATATGGCCAGGGATGGAGAGGGCAGGATAGGTGGGAAGGATAAAAGAACAAAGTCAGGAAGCCAAATCCCAGCACATATGACATTAAAGAAAAGAATCAGCAAGTGAGGGCCATAAGGCTGTTCTCAGGAGAGTAAAACATGCCAGAGTATCATGTTACAAATAATTTTGTTTTACTCAATTGTTCTCCCAAGAAGAGGTAAAACCTACATGGTGTCACCAGAAACTCCACTTGCATTGCACCATCAAATAACATTTGTTAGAGCAATTTTTAGGGGTTTTTTCAATGGAGGAAGCACTGACCTGCCGGATTGGTGTCAAAAAAGAGGATTGGGGAGCGAATGATGGCACGGAACATGCGGTTGTGGAGGTTGCGGGATGCTCGGATCATGATTCCGAGGCTGAGGAAGGAGCGGATAGCCGCACAGAGGAAGAGGACACCGATGAAGCCGCCATAGATGTAGGCACTCTCCGTTGTGGTGAAGTCCAAGTTGAAGCCCTCATTCTCATCCTGCAGTCATGAAAGGATATGGTGAAGGGAAGGAAGGATGGAAGGGGAAGCAAGCAAACAGAAAACGAAGCAACCAGTCAGTGATTGGCTGTATCTTATCAAGTGTCCTTCAATGAGGGTAGGCCCTACTCAATGTATGAGCACCGAATCCTCAGAACTTTGCCTAATGAACTCATAAGTTCATTTTCAGAGAAATCTGGGATAACTGATTTTGGGTCGAAAACCAAAAATTCTGACAGGAGCGGACCTGTTGAACATGTCAGAAATTGGGCTAATTTTTTTTTTTTTTTTTGAGGGGGCCAAACATGCCTTCAACTGGTATACCGAAAGTCTGATCATGTCAGAGGGCTCTCAGATACCTGAAAAGTCATTTTCAGAGAAATCTGGGAAAAATAATTTTGGGTCGAAAACTAAAAAATCTGACAGGAGTGGACTAGACGAACATGTCAGAAATTGGGCCAAAAATTTAGATTTTTGAGGGGGCCAAAAATGACTTCAACTGGTCTACTGAAAGTCCGATCCATGTAAGAGGCCTCTCAGATACCTGAGGAGTCATTTTCAGAGAAATCTGGTAAAACTAATTTTGGGTCAAAAACTAAAAAATCTGACAGGACACATGGTCATAGATAAAAAATCAGTTTAAATCGGTCTGATTGTAATTCAGTTAGAGTTTTCACCAACTCTGCATGTCATTGGCACTGCATGTCATTGACACTGCATGCTCAGTGCTTTGCCCAATTTGCCTGTAGATGAAATTTTTTTATTTTCACTGATGCAAAATGATATCTCTATAATCAGAGACATCTCAGCTAGCAATTCCCAAGCTAAATCCTACATGCCCTTTAAAACAATATTACTGTTATTCATCATCATCTTTGGTTAGAATCCATCAGTGTCCAGACAAAGAGAACAATCTTTTTATAGGCCCTATAAGATGGTGTTTGCGTTGAGGTGAATGTAATTCAATCAGGTTTTGCGCTGCTCAGCATGATAAACACTGAGTGCCCAGTGCTTTGCCCGATGCCTGATAAAAAAATATTTCAGGCAGCACAGGCAGGATTTGAACCCGGGACTCCCGCTTTCTAGTACGGATGTCTGAACTACTTGACCACCGAGCTGGTCAAGGTCGTGTGGTGGATTTGAATAATGTATAGCGGCAGGTACCATGTTGCATCATAGATATAACATGATGTTTGCGTCGAGGTGAATGTAATTCGATGAGATCTTGCCCTGTTCAACATGATAAACACTGAGTGCTCAGTGCTTTGCCCGATGCCAAATTATGAGGGTTTACTCGAATGAGTGTTCAAGTCTCTTACCATGACATCAGTTTCATCACCAGTTATATTCATAAATTGCTTCTTCTCTTCCTCCTCAGTCCAGAAAGCCAGCCAGAGATCGGACAGGATGTATGCCCCCTGAGAAGGAGAGATGGGAGATAAGAAAGGGACAGATACAGAGACAGAATCAGAACAACACAGAGACAGAGAGGAGACAGTATCAGAGAAAGAGTGGGAGAGACCGATTGAGGCGGAAAAAGAGAGAGGAAGAGGAAGGGGAAGCAAAATAGATGGAAGAGATAAAGAGAGAGAGAAAGGAGCAAAAAGCGAGAGGACAGCCAGAGAGAGTAGAAATGGAAAGGGAGACAAGATTCAAATGTCAGAGTGGACTACAAGAGCTCAAAGAAGTATTCCAGACCATGAGCTGATACGCACATGTAGAGACAACAGACTCTAATCAAAGTTAGGAATCTGGTCTGGCTGTCATCCATCCCAGCTTCTAAATCAAATGCTGATCAGGAACTATCTGATATACCGGTAAGAACCGGACCGAACTCTTTAGTGCTCAGAAGATTCAAAATGGAGTAAAGTGCTGCCATACCTGCGCTCCAATGAAGAAGAAGAGGAGGAAAAACATTGTGAGGCAGTTGCCACCGGCCTTGAAGTACTTGTAGTAGACTTTCACAGCCACATCTCCTTTCTTGGCCCCTTCCTCTTTGATGGCCTTGGCTGAGGAGGCAGCTGGCTGGTCTTCCTTTACACTCTAAAGAGGAAGAAGAAGAGCAGCGGGAAGAGGGCGAGGGGAGGAGCGAAGGAGGATGAGAAGAAGGATGAGGAGGGGGTGGAGGAGGGAAGAAAAGAGGAGAAAGATAAGGGGATGGTGAAAGGTAATGGGTGGTCTCTCAAACAGATATGGGTGATTATTTGGATTATTTTGGATTATCGATTTTTCGTCTACTGTCTTCCTCTCAATCATGTACCAAAAAATGACAAGTAGCACGTTTGGGATGCACACTCCATCAAATAGCCCTGCTATGAAATAAAATAAGGCTGCCAGGCAGACCCTCTGTGCAGAAGGGAAATGTCTACTTAAGACAGAGGTGTTTTGAACAGTTTGAAATCATTTTTCTACATCACGCAGGTTAACCGTTTTGGTACTGAATTACTGTGCTGTCAATTAATATTGACACTGCCTATTGTAAGAACTGCACAACATTGGCGTGGTGTTCTGTAGGGCCGAATTGGTTAACAGGACCTGTGTGAAAGGAAGCACAAATGGCTGTGGATCACTGTGTCCCTGAGCGAGACACATCACCTCTGGGTGGCCACTCACTTTCTGAGATTTGATGCTCCTCTTGGTGCTGGTTCGCTTCCGCAGACCCGGATGAGCAGCTCCCTCCACTTCCTCCTCTTCTCCTTCCTTGTCCTCCTCATCCTCCTCGTCAACTTTCATCAACGAGGCAAAGTCGATGCCTCTCTCATGCAGCTCGCTCAGGGGGCCGACTGCTTCCATGTGGCCCTAGAAGGAACAAAGGCTCATTCCTGAAGTCACTTTGGCGCAAGGATGATCTAAAATGTTGATCCAAGTCACCCTTCTCCTTGCCCTGCCCTCCTATCCAAGCAAGGTCTTCACCAAACCAACCCAGCCTTTGCCACTCACCTCTTTCAGGACCAGGATCTTGTCAGCCGTGTTCAGGAACTGCAGTTGATGGGTGATTAGTATACGGGGCTTATTGGCCAGATAGCCCATAATGCACCTTTGGAGGAATTGGGTCAGAAAAAAAAAGTGGAAAAACAATTTCATCACATTTTCAATATAGACTTTGAAGAGACTACGTGAGAAGAAAAATATAGAAATTTGAATCCACCACAAAAGACATCTGCACCACAAAGAAGGAATCATACATGTAGATTTAAATCTCATGTAGTGTTGCTGGTTTTTTTTATCTAGAAGACAGTCAAGCAGATCACTGTGAATATTGCCATCAGAAGAGCAGACATGGTAGAAACGGAAAATCCTTATCAAACATCAGATTTCTTTCATCCATGCTCTCGTTGGCAGTTCTCAAACTGCACATCAATATCGCTGTCTCCTTCAATGTCTCATTCATCTTGAGACTCTAGGCAATTTGTGCTGGATGTACATGCAGCGGGTCAAGAATACAGAGTAGCTTGCATGGGCACCGGGTAAATAGAAGTTCATTCCGAAACTTGTGTTCAAGAGAAAACCAAGAGCCCAGTCACTGGAGGGAGGCAAAGATACATGTAAGACTGAGGTCTGTTAATACCTGTCAAAAATGTGCCGCCCAACCTCGCTGTCCACCGCGCTCAGGGGGTCATCCAGGATGTAGATGTCGGCTTCGTTGTACAGTGCCCGGGCCAAGTTGACCCTTGCCTTCTGACCTCCGCTCAGGGTCACACCTCGCTCACCGATCATGGTCATGTCACCATCGGGGAAGCCCTGGATGTCCTGATGGGGCACGACAAAAAGCAAGATGGCGATGGCATCAGATAAGGATTCATTCCTTTTCATATGAAACTGGCAGAGTGCTACTGTCACCTAGCCAATGCGTGGAGGAGATAGCCATTGCCAATGCAACAGCCATGACAGCCAAAACTTGTATCACAGCATTACATATCAGGGGGTCATAGATTGCACTTTGATTTTCCCTTTGATCAACCAGCTTCCTGCTACTGTTCCATCGTCTATCATTTGAATCCTACTTACTTTTTTTCTCTTCTGTGTCCTTCTGAACTCTGCTTTTGACCCTTTGGCTAGGATTGAAACATCAGGGCTGGATTTCACAAAGCCTCATAATGCATCAATGATAAGACGTCTGCACTAGAAAGCAAGAGTCGCGGGTTCGAATCCCGCCCGACCTGCCTGAAATTTTTCATCAGGCATCAGGCAAAGCACTGAGCATTCAGTGTTTATCACATCAAGCAGGGCAAACTTCATTGAATGGATAACCTACTCTAAGTTGTAATCAGCCATCTTGCGATTGACTGTAAAATACAACGAGTTTGATGAAATCAACAACTGGCCCTCTACATGTCTGAGATTTGAAATAAATACTGGTGCATTGGACAGGATCGTTTGCATTCAGGCTTTAGACTTCCAATCAGCCATAGAATTATTCTGACCTTGGTCAGGGCGCAGACATCCACAATCTGCTCGTACTTCCGCTTCTTGAACTCGTTGCCGAAGATGATGTTGTCACGGAGGGTGCCGCTGAAGTTCCACGGCTCCTGACTGGCGTAGGCCATCTTGCCCCTGATGGCCACCTTGCCGGAAACCGTTGGCAACTCTTTCAACAGTGCCATCAAGAGGGTGGACTGAAATCGTCAACAAACATGAATAAACATGTTGTCAGCATATTCACAAAGTGGCACAACCGTTTCAAATAAATACAAGAACTTCGTAATGGACACAAATTCTTAATCCAACAGTTGTGGTAATTTGGGGCTTCAGGGAGGGTTTCTTTATGGACAAAAATACTTTGTAAATCCAACAGTTGTGGTAATTTGGGGTTTCACTTTCAGGAAGGGTTTCTTCATGGACACAAATACTTTGTAAATCCAACAGTTGTGGTAATTTGGGGCTTCAGGAAGGGTTAGAGCTAAGCTATGAGTTTCAGTACCAGGCCACAATGTATGCACGCCCAGGGCTAAAACATAAAGAGTACAAGTACAAGTACATGTAGCAACCTTGTGGAAATCTCATTTGCTTCCATGAAAATAGCAGTATTATTCAACGATTGGACTTTAATACAGTACATGTACTTTTTACACACTGTTTCACACTTATACTGATATAGAAGAATTCTGAAATGATTTCATGCAGCAAACAAAATCAGTATAAGAAACTGCAGGTTAAATTCTCTTCTTGCAAGTGTAAATGTTGTGAGACTCCCCGTCATTATTCAAACTGACCTTGCCTGACCCTACTGGGCCAACCACCGCCAGCAGTTCACCTTTGGTCAAATCAAAGCTCACATTGCTCAGGGCTGGGTTGGACAAATTCTGCAATCATAACAAAAGAGAGAACCCCACAATGGTCAAATTTACACACAAAATTATGACTACAATTTGATCAAAATATTTACCAAACCAAAGGTAAATGTCTGATGATTTTTAGAAAAAAAACATACAGTAACACAGTTTCTTGTGGCAAACCTCTATTTATGGTTTTAAAAGATTTAAAAAGATTTCTTCACTAAAGACAAAATAAAAGTCCAAAGTTAAACAACAGTATTTGACTGTGTGGGATTGAGTTGGGCTGAATGTGAGTTTGACTAAGGCCGAGTCAATTGCCAGGAGCATATCTATTATCTAGCCACAGCCCAAGCCTTTGTTAGACAGACATCCTGTTGCCCCTGACTGCCTGACGACACCCAACGCCATAGCCAAATAGCCATAGCCAAATCTTTTTATTTAACGATAAGGCTTATAATTGCAACAGTAGCACTATGACTATAGCACTATGACTATTTTTTATATGATTTTGATATCTGACTGTTGTAAAGAAATATCAAAATCATATACAATAGTTAAATTCAATGTACCGGTAGTCCAGTACTCGTATGACAGTCAAATATCACACCGTTGAAGAGTTTTTAAAAGTTAGTACTGGTATATATGACTATATGTACATGTAGCTATTAGCTAGTCTTATACATGAATGCAATGACCTGAAATAACTTGTTTCCGTCTAAAAGGAAACACAAATCTTGTCAAAGCCAAACATACACGAAATACAGGCCTACACGTCTGGAATTGTTATCTTTAGACAGTTCTGTTAAAGGCCCAATACAACATTGGGAAGATCGGGAAACGTCGATGTCCACAGATTTCCTTCTAATTTACACAGTTTGTAGAACTGATGGTCATGAATCATGATAGAATTTTCATGCTGAAATCTTACGATCAGAGATGCTGCTTTTCTCGAGAAATCTTCACTCAAACATTGACAAATACATTTAGTTTATTACTCAAGAGTACTAACCTATTTCTTACACTACAGAACGGTGCAAAAACCGTGACTTTTTTTGCCTTTTTCTACTTTCTCGGATTACCATTGGAGCTAAAACCTTCGCAGGATTTTTTTTTTTTGAACGTTTAATGGTTAAACATACAAACTGTGGCAATCTTTTGACCTTTACCAATGTTGTATAGGGCCTTTAAAGCAGGAGGAGCCTGTCTGAAGTTATCAGACAAGAGATTGTCTGTCTGTCTGTCTGTCTGTCAGAATTAGTTCAGAACAGGATATGCAGGAGGGCAGGGCTGGGCCAAACCAGTCACTAAGCCACCAACAAACAAAGATGTAAAGAGGGGGGTGCTGGATTGAAGGAATTACAGCAATGCTTGTTTTTGAGGCAGACAGAAAGGGGTCCTGACATGTCCAGAAAAGGACGAGACAAGGCAGTTAATTGATTTTAGTATCAAGTAAGAATAAATCCATAGTAGGACCACATTTGCATTTGTTATTCTTATGTATACATGAACCTCTATGTACCCACATGATGAACTTTTTTCCAAGCTATGAAGTTTGTACTTTGGATTACAATGATTGCATAGCTCATTGGATGGACTCTGCCCACCCCCACCTGAGAATAGGGAAAGACCTGGGGAAAGCCCCATTCTATCCCCCTCCCCGACTGCAACATACATTCCTTCAAGTTCAACTAAAACAGGGTTTGATAATTAGATCCTGTCTGAGGCCCTGTGGGGAAAGATTGTGTCCCTGTTTTGGGTAAGAGGAGATATTTACTGGCATGTGGTCGTCACCCGCTGAGCCAGTCAGTCCAAGCATGGACTGAAATGGTGGGAGTTTATGTGCATGTCTCCATAGGGAATTGGTGTTAAAATTTGGTACTTGGCAAACAGCAGGCTACCATGAGATTTGGGGAGGTCATCATACACACTGTAGGGTAATGGCAGGGGTTACACTGGTACACCCATGTATGTGTACCGGTATACACAGATGTGTGCTATTTCTGAACATTCAACTTTGTGTTCAAATCAAACTGTCACTTTGCTTTGGGTTTGCCATGACCTGGTTCAATCAATTCCTGATTTATACTGGGCCATTGTTTATTTCACATTCTGAAAGCATTTTGCTGCAAACGAGACTGTTTCTGAGTTAAGGCTAAGCCTAAGGGCATTACAGGTAGATTGTGTCTATACTCTACACCATGTATAACATGTACAAACAAACCAAACTGTTTCCAAAATTTGGTGTCCCTTGATTCTTCTCAGAACCACACAAGTTTGATCAAAGAATCCAAGGAAAAACTGACTGGGAACTTTTGAACAATTTGAACAATTGGCAAAGAAAACTTTGACTGGACTGTGACTTTAACTAGAGACCTCTGGACTAATGTACCAGTGCTCTTACATGGTGGCCTCCAAAAAAGTCAAAGTTCTAGTCTTTGCCAGCTTGATATAAAAAGATTAATGAGATCTATTGTACTCCATCACCGCAAACTATTTTTGACTTACTTTAGATTTGTCAAACCATTCATTTCATTTTTATTTAAAGTTTATACATGATGTAGGTATACACATAGGTATAAAACATACATAGGAAAAACATGGCCAGATCCACAGTGCATGAACAAGTGTAATGCCACATCAGGGAATCTGAGAAGGCATTAAATCCATGTGACCTCAGGTTGACTTTTCGCCCGGACCACCTGTTGTTCTGGTACAGACTGGTAGGAAACTTAAGTACATGTACATGCATACACAATGGTTCAGCAGTCTTTCAATGCATTGCAAGTCCTTTCTGAATTTCATTTTCTTATCAAGGTCTTGTTTGCTCTGTGACTGGACTGCCTTCTCAGGTGTGGATAATTTGCCCCAGATTTCCAATGTTCATTGAATTGTTTTTTTAGTACAACAACACTAAAATTGTATTCATACTGTATGCTGCACCAAAAGCCACTGTCACATGATTGTGTGAATAATGAATAAAACAAACCAGATGGACCCATATTAAATCATATTCAAATTACGTGCCTAAGGAATACTGTGGATAATTAACATGTGTGTACAGTAATGATGTAAATCATTGATATCAATTACTGAGCAAACAGTGCTATTACATGTTGAGTATGGCAAGGCCTAAATTAATTACATTCTCACTGATGCAAAAATCATATCATATCGCCGATCAGTAAAATCCTGAAAATGAATTCAATGTGTTGATTAGGCCTCTGACTTTGTGTAGGTTTTATGTCAAAAATACTCTCTGAACGTAGTAGTCTCTGTATTTCACTGTACAATGATGTATAAAGGAATAATATGCTAATTACACATCAGTGCTAATTATACACCAAGTAGAAGAGCAAACCCTGATTGAATTACATTTTTACAGGCGCAAACTCAAATCATAATTACTGTTAGAAACTCACAGGCAGCTCAGGTGGGTTTTGAATCCACAGCTCCTGCTTTCTGGGGCAGACATTTTAATTTTGATGATAAAGAATATTCTGTTTACTCACATCGTCCCAGGATCCAACCAGATTGTCCACTTTGATTCCCACTTCGTCCTGGCCAGTCACGATGTAGTCATCGGATGAGAGAGATATCTCATCCAGCAAGAGAAATTTCTGAGAAAAAAAATACAAAAAAGAACCAATTATTTAGAATGCTATCTCTCTGAAGAATGTTGTGTGGGTTTTCACTTTTGAAGTTCTGGGTTTTGTTAAGAAAAAGAAAAAACAAATGGAGGAAAGGAAAACTTGACATTTTAATTTATTTTTGAAAATCTCAAAATTTAGTGGTCCTGACGTTTCGATTCTAGCAGGACCTTTCTCAAAACAGCAAAAATGGCAACGATCAGAAATGTATGAACATTGAACATATCTTTATGTGGAAGTTTGATGACAGACTATTACCATTTCTTATGTAAACCACAGCACAATACATATATTCATTCATTCAATACATATATATATATTGTTAGTTGGTCAGGTACATATAAGTCACCCACAGGGTGGGCTCGTCATATGACCGTCATTGATGACATGACTGTGAGACTGGATTTCACCACAAGGACAGAGATCCAAGTCTAAGATAATACCCTCCCTGCCACACACCTCTTCAAGCTCGCTTTACATTGACTAGCATTAGGCCGTAGTCTGTTCAGCTGTAGCGAGGGCTTTCTGGGAAGGTTACACCCAGGGGTGTTGGATCAATTGGATGACTAGTCTTCCATATACAGGTTAAGCTTCTCAGGAGCAGCAAGCTCTGCAGTCTGTCTTATCATAGCTTTCCATACAAAATGCATGCGGAGGCTTTCTAGATTTCAGCCTGCAGGGGCCTTCTTATCATACATGAGCTTTTAACATTTAGAGAAGGTGGTTAAGCAAGACAGCTCTTCAGAACAAGGGGTCTACAGGCATCTTGCTGAAGGACCTAAGAAACTAGAATGCAAGATAACATAATTCGGCACGCTAGAGTACATGGACATAGGATGGCAGACTGGGTCCTACCTGGATTCTTTTGATGGAGACGAGGCCTTCAGAACGCATCTGCACGGCCCTGAGAAAGAATCGCATGAAGGAACTGCGCAGTGTGATGCAGTAGGAGACCACCACAAAGACCGTGGAGACTCTGATCTGTGTGGCCGTGAAGGCGTAGGTGACAATCATGACGACGTCCAGGAGACGATTGCCGTACATGGACAGCATCAGGTTGATGCCCATCGGGTAAGAGGCTTGGATGATCTTCCTTATCTCTGCCCTGAGAAGGAGAGGGGGAGAGGGAAGGAGGAGAGGGGGAGGGGTGGGGAGAGAAAGAAGATATCCAAATCAGCCTCACTTGAAAAAGTCTGGAGATAATATAGCAAAACTCTATAACAATAATATCAACCATTCCAAACCAAGTCATAAAAACTTCCATCAAATCACAATCTACGGTACGTACAAATGTACATCCACTAATTCATTAATTCCAGCAATATCCAAATTCCAGCAGTCGTCTAAATACTTGTACAGTTGTACTTCTCTCAGTTAAACTTAAAAAAACAATGGATTTCCATCAGATTAGAAAACACGTCCACAAACTTCTATGTACTTTATATGACTGCCCACATCAAATTCCAACAATCATCTAACAACGTCAACCATCTTCTGACAACTTCCAACAAATCCATAAATTCCCTAAAAACACAACTTCAGTCAAATCAAACGTACATGTACGTCCAGTCATCCATCCTGCCAACATGCTTCCAATTAATTCCACCATCTTCCATCCCATTCCATCAACCCTTCCCATGACTTACTTCCTTATTTTCTGCACCAGTTCTCCAAAGGGTGGCTCCCAGGCATACATCTTGATGACCCTCATGGCGTTGATAATCTCAGTCATGACCCCTACCCTCTTGTCCGTGTGGCCTGCTGTCTTCCTCCTACAAAAAAAAAATCCCAGACAGGATAGCGGCAACGAAAAGCAAAACTTCATCAACATCTTAACTCCAAATAGACAATGGCACGGTCAATCTAACAGGTAATCCAAGTCAGGCCCATTACTAAGTCTTAATTTGAAGCCAGCTGTTGTCAGAAACATGTGACATTTTTCCCTCCTCCCAAAAAATTGGCTAAGGCTCTAGTTTTGGCACTGGCTCACTCTGTTTGAAAGAACTAATATCAATGTCACAAGGTCTTACAATTACAATCAATCGCAAATGTCATACTGTATGTACATGATTTTCCCCCTCTACTAATCTCTCTCCCTGCCTTTCCCTTTGATTCCACCCTAGTCTATCTACCAGCTGTCCTCTTTCAGTCTTTGTATTTTGTCTTTCACCCATGTCCTAAATATTCCCCCCTTCCTTTCTGCTTTTGTCCTTATTCTGCCTTTGAGAATGGTCCTGCTGGGATTGAAATGCCGGGCCCTCAAAATGTTTGAAGTGTCAAGTTCAATTTGATTTTTCATCCAATCTCAATCCCAACCAGCCATTTTTTTAATATTTTTTTTTTACAAATTGGCAATAGCACCACAATGAGACAGCATGCACTGAAGTACTAGGTTAATCCTGCAATGCCTACAGACTCTCCTGTACAGGAAATAGTGGCTGATAACTCCTGCTTCCTGACCCAGCCTTTCAAGTGTCTCAGCTGTCCGACTGCATTAAATTGTGAGCCCCAAATGTACACAGGCAGAGGGGAGGAAGAAGGGGAATGGGAGGGGAGTTCTCCTCCTCCACCCATTTTTTCAGACTGTGTTTCCACTGCATATTAGTGTGTGCGGTGGCCAACTTCAAAGTTTTAATGGGCCTTCCAAAGTTCTTTCTCTTCTAAAATTCAGTTGGAGGTCAAGATCATACCAGAAGGTGTGTCCAAAAGTGCAAATTGTCAACATGGCACATCTACAAACAATCAAATTCATTTATTGATCAAATGGCTTGTTTCAAAGTGAGAGGCTAGATTGATTTTCAGTCTCCCTTCAAATACCTCCCAAACAAAGTTGCCACTTTTCAGCACACTAAAACTGCCAGCATATATACCTGGGAATTGTATACGGTAATCTTTCAGCAACTCAAGAAGGCCTTTGGCCAAAAAATATTCAAAATATTTTATACAAAATTTCAAGATAAGCAGATATTGGGTTGGATTAAAAGGCAAAGTGACTGACAGAAGTCTGGATCTTAAAGTCACAACCAAACATCCAGAACTACAGAATAAGCAGACATCACCTATGAGGGTAAACACGAGCAAAGGTTAAGAGTGTTTGTCAAAGCCTCACTTTCCAGCTCTCCCTTCCTCATTACATGAACCACGCTCTTTATTAGTGCAACAAGAAATATGCATGGAGCACTAATTTCGCCATCACAAATGGCATCCACACTGATATACTGTGGATAAATTAATTACAAACTAGATGGCTACAGTTAGGTAAATTAGTATGACTGAGAATGCAAAAACATATTAATAATTGGTAGATTTTGGCACTATATAAAACAATTTACATACATGTACACCACCTGTATTTGTTTAAAATACCAGGTCCACTGGCCTACGTGCAAGTTTGCACTTGATTTCAGCCTAAATAATAATCAGTTTCATTATACATGTACATTTACCATAAGAAGAATCTACGCATGACACATGCAATGAAAAAAATGCAATGAAAAAAAAACACACCTTTGGTTCTGATAAGGAAACGATTAACAAATGATACCAAAAATGCATGACTAATGCACAAAGGATTGTTATCAACTGGAGATGGCAATGACAACACATGGAAACAAAATATATGGCAACTGAGTTTTTTTGTGGCAAATTCAGGCAACATTTGTTCTCACAAGAGATGTGTTACATGGTGTCACTGCGGAACACTGTGGAACACTGTGGAACACTGTGGAACACTGTGGAAGTGGTTGGCAGACACTTAGTACATACCTGAGTTTTGAAAAGAGTTTGCTCATTAACGCTTGGATTGGAAGGAGGAGGAGGAGGATGCCATAGCCAGGCAGACAGGCCCAGCCTATCTCTCCCCATAGCAGAAGCAGAACACAGGTGGCCTGGATGGGACACACCCAGAGATAGTGCAGACAGATGAAGAGCTGCCAGAGGAGGGTCAGAGGTCAGATGTCAGTGAATAAATTAATAAAGTAGAATGCTTGCAATGATACCTCATGTATCCACAACGAAAAAGCTAGTCTAAAAGTCTCCCTTTCCATTCCTTCCCTTGATCGTTCCCATCCCATGCTCCATTCACTTCCTGTCCTCTCGCCTCCCTACCCTTCCCTGCCTTGCCTTGCCTTGCCTTGCCTTGCCTTGCCTTGCCTCGTCTTGCTTTGCCTTGCCTTGCTTTGCCTTGCCTCGTCTTGCTTTGCCTTGCCTTGCCTTGCCTTGCCTTGCCTTGCCTTGCCTTGCCTTGCCTTGCCTTGCCTCGTCTTGCTTTGCCTTGCCTTGCCTTGCCTTGCCTCGCCTCGCCTTGTCTCGTCTTGCTTTGCCTTGCCTTGCCTTGCCTTGCCTCGCCTTGCCTTGCCTTGTCTTGCCTTGCCTCGCCTTGCCTTGCCTTGCCTCGCCTTGCCTCGCCTTGCCTCGCCTCGCCTTGCCTTGCCTTGCCTCGTCTTGCTTTGCCTTGCCTTGCCTTGCCTTGCCTCGCCTCGCCTTGCCTCGTCTTGCTTTGCCTTGCCTTGCCTCGCCTTGCCTTGCCTCGCCTTGCCTTGCCTCGCCTCGCCTTGTCTCGTCTTGCTTTGCCTTGCCTTGCCTTGCCTTGCCTTGCCTTGCCTTGCCTCGCCTTGCCTTGCCTTGCCTTGTCTTGCCTTGCCTTGCCTTGCCTCATCTTGCTTTGCCTTGCCACGCCTCACCTCGTCTTGCCTTGCCTTGCCTTGCCTTGCCTTGCCTTGCCTTGCCTTGCCTTGCCTTGCCTTGCCTTGCCTCGCCTTGCCTTGCCTCATCTTGCTTTGCCTTGCCTCGCCTCGCCTCGTCTTGCTTTGCCTTGCCTTGCCTTGCCTTGCCTCGCCTTGCCTCGCCTTGCCTTGCCTCATCTTGCTTTGCCTTGCCTCGCCTCGCCTCGTCTTGCTTTGCCTTGCCTTGCCTTGCCTTGCCTTGCCTTGCCTCGCCTTGCCTTGCCTCATCTTGCTTTGCCTCGCCTCGCCTCGCCTCGCCGCCTTGCCTTGCCTTACCTTGCCTCGCCTAGCCTTGCCTCGCCTTGCCTTGCCCTTCCTTCCCTTCCCTTGAGTTCCTGAGTAGATACTCACCATATCAAACCGATTCACATCATTGGTCATCAGGTTGTTCACTTGGCCGCTGGAGGACATTCGCATGGAAATGTTGTCCAGCCGCAGCATCTGTTTCACCAAAATGAAAAGGTAAAAAAGTAGCCATGATAGATTACGAAAAAACCAAAGCTTGCCCTTCACTTTATAACGATCATACCTTTAGTGAAAAGTATAGATATGGTAAGTACATGAAGCATTATCCTAAGGACTGATAGAGCATATTGCCCAAAACAATTTCAGAGTCAATTTCATAAAGACGTTTAATCACCCAATTTTCCCACAAAGAGAATTTCCATGCCCTGGGGAAAAGTAACCATTTTAAACAAGAGTAAAGACTTGAACCTGGGACATCTGGTTTTGAGTACAAGTGCTCTTCACATCTGAGTTATCAAGCCCCTGCCCTTAGATGGTGGCCTCCCAAAAAGTAAACTACCGGTAGTCTTTGCCTGGATGGGGGCGCCAGTCAGAAGCAATTTAACCATTAACTGCCGGACATCAAAAGGGATCACACACCCACTTTCATTCAGATGCAAACAACCAATGGTTGTAAACCTGGCAACAGCAGCTAGGGGATCGCACAAAATTTGAGCGCAGGCAGAACGCACCTTGCGGTAGACTAGAGTGCAGAGAGACACTCGGACCTTCATGGCCAGTCGCTGGATGCCGAAGAAGAAAGGGCTGTGGACCAGGGCGAGGAAGAGAGCACAGAGGGTGACCCCGGCTGCCCACAGGTATGCCTCATAGGGCTCCATAGCCACATTGGGGGAGAAGTAGTCTATCAGCTTGCCCAGCATGAAGGGCTGGGCGATTCGCATGGCTTCCTGATAAGACGATTGCCAAACAAATTAAAAGTGAATACAAAAATGCTGCAAACTTCTTACTGACTTAAAGCACCAGAATATTATATGTATCAAACTCAAGCAAACAAAGGAAAGAAGATATGACTGGGTAACTTTTGACAACATTTAGTCAGTGAGCAGTTTTTAATTCAACTTTTAATTAAATTTAAACAGTTAGATAAGAAAATTTAAGAAAATTTGTCTGGACCAGAACTTGAACTTAAGATCTCTGGCTTAACATACCAGAACATTGGTTTGAAAGGCCACAGGTCTTGGGTTCCAGCCCTGTCCAATTTCCATTGCTATTTTTCAAACAGAGCTACAAAACTGTTGCAAACATTCCTGACTTTGAAATCAAAACAAAGGTAATTGATTGATTAATTTAAATATAGAACAAAATATGACACCAAGGTTTTCTAAAAGTGTGGCATTTTTGGTCCTCACCTCTGTCAGAGCAAAGATGCTGAAAAAGAAGTAGGTGGAACCGTAGGTCCGCAGCAGGGCGTGGAAGAGATTGGCCTGCTTGCCCAGTTTCACCTTTTGAAGTTCTTTGCTCCATTGTCTGTTGAGGAGAGGCATGGGAAGATGAAGGCAGGAAAGAAAAAGGTGGGACAAGATCAAGATGAAGCCACTGAAACCACTTCAAAGGAGTCAATGATTTTCCATTCATTAAAAGGGAAACATTTTAACATAAACTGTAACCTGAACTTTTACCCAGACCCTGACCCTCAATCAGGTAATCATTACCCTCAACAAAAGGGAAGGAAACTAACTCAAACCATGAGCTAATCAAAGAGCCAAGACAATTTTAGAGAAGCAGGATTTGAACCCAATGCTTACACAAAGCACTCTAAGTACCACCTGAGCTATCCAGCTCTTAGGTGTGTGTCCTCTCCAATAGTTCACTATCCATGTGGGGGCAACAGACAGGTGCGGATAATGGATAACTGCTGTACATCTCCAGACAATACAAACATTGTATTGACCTCACATGTGGGCTGGATAGCTAAAGTGGTAAAAAAGTCCAATAATCATTCTTCTTCATTCATTCAAGGAGTTTCTGATTTTGTCATACTTGTTTGGGTCCCTTACCTTTCCAGTTGATCTCCTACATGGCAAGATTCATCGGTGGGCAGGATGTTATATAGATCCTTAGGGGACAGCTTCTTCTGCTTGTTGGCAAGAGTGAAGAGAGGGCCGATCCAACTGCAAATAGAGGGGCATCCAAAAATATAGTAATGAATGGATAGATAGAGAGAGGATGTTTCTCCAGAAGATGCAAATCTTAATTCCAGTCAGCCTCAGCCAAAGAAAACCACGAGTGGAATTTGGGATAAATACATGTACATGTAATTAAATGCATGAGACCATCAGCGTTGCATATCAAAACTGTTGCAATCAGACTGTGAATTTTCTTAGAGAATTTTCTGATTAAGGGGTCTTTTCATTGAGCCCTGCATTGGCCTGCAAATCAGTAATTAAAAAACATCATCTGAGTTTCTAGTGGTTGATTTTATCAAACCCATAATAACTTACAATCAATCGCAAGACAATGAACGATGCACAGAAACCATACGGCCTATCACAATGCACAGAAACCATACGGCCTATCACAAATTACCGTTGGTTAAATCCATCCATAGCAAGTTGATTACGAGGCATCGTAATGCTTTATGAAATCAGCCCCAGGAGAGTCAGATGGCAATTACGCAATTTAAGAGAGAAAATTGCACAAAATATTAATTCTATTCAATTAGAAATTGAAACACTGGCAATGGCAACATCTCTGATGTTAAAGTTCAAGACCTCTGAAATGTGATCCTGTCCTGATTTCCGGCCCTGAAACATCAAGGATTATTCCTACATCTAAGCTTTACACAACATAATGTGATTAAACTAAAGGGGGGTCAGAGGTCAAAACAGACCACTTAAAATGTGAAAATGCTGGGTGCCCCCTATGACTTGCAAATAATTTCAAGCAACAAAAGTCATTAACAAGGTTTTGCTGTTCAACAACTCACGTGAAAAACAGCTTGGAAAATATGTTGGCCGTGAGATAGGGGCTTTTCTTGCCCGCTGTCTCTTGCCCTTCCATACTGAGGTTTTACAGGGTTCTTGTCCTTCCGCCTTCTATCACAAATACAGCATCTGCATGGAGTCCTCCTCTGTTCAATCAGTGTACATGTAGGTCAGTGTCCTGTCACTGTGTTTGGCTTTCCTAGGACTTTCTCCTTTCTTTCAATTCCGAGGAGAGAATCTGTAGAAGGGAATATAATAGACAAAGTAAAGGTCATTTGAAATTTGATGCTGTTTGATTGATAGTTATTTCAATTTTCAACCAATGGGTTTTGTGGTCGAAATTTCACAGCTATTGTTCTTTTCACATCAGAGGGCAGTCGTGTTGATAACTTAATCACATGTAAAAATAACTCTTTTGTGAGTATGTGTGATTCTGAATAGAACCATTGGATTGGACGTTTCGACCAATATGCTTTGTCTGTTGGCAGGAGACTGTGGAGATAGCAGAGGTGAAGCTTTCTTAACAAGGATCTTAGGGTGCATTGAGGTGTGACAGATCCTGCTCAGGATCCCTTTCCTGCTAAGTGTGGCTGCCCTATGGGAAGTTAAACTGCCGAAGGTGCAACAGAACATTTGCAACATTTGCAACCGACACTGTGGCTTGGAAATGAATGAAGTAGACTACATGCCACTGCACACAGGTGGATTTCAGAGCCTGTCGAATGGGTCAATACACTGACACCATCAGAAAGCAAACTGTAATGACTTAACCAGTTAAGTCATATACTGTACATGTAGCATTAATTTTCAAAGTTTAGCCTGTTGGAAAAAACAAACATTTGAAAGTATGTAGACCAGCACTCAGTTCAGATCAGCTGATGTTTTGAGTAAGCCTACACTAGAAGTAGTAGTAGTACAGGCTACACTGCTAAGTCTGCTATACAGTTCTCCTTCCTGCCTCTATACTTTTATGTGCGTGAACAAGTCAGCCATAGCTGAATAATCTACTAGTTTATAGGAACTGCAGGACATTACATATACATTACGTTACCAGTGATGAATGCATGGGACCCAACATTCTCCTTGCATGTAGCGTGCTAAACACGGTGTACCAATTTGTTTACTATGATTGAATGGGGCTATGAATATGTGTACAGTACAAATGCCAGAATGCCGTACGTGAGCCCCAGCTGTACTGTCCATGCAGTATCTGTACACGTTATGTGTTGCACTGCGCACGTAGGCCTGTGCCATGACTGCACAGTGCACGTTATACTAATATAGAAAACTAAAAGTGAATTGTTCCATGGAGGAATAAGGTCAAGGATGTCTGAACAGCCAAGAAAAGGAACCACGGTACCACCCACGTCCCCTACAACAAGTAATGTCTATGTAAAATAATGTATATCACACTCACAGCATAATAATAGTAATACTCTGCTGGTTAACATATTATTTTAACCTGTTTTAACAAACAAAAAAGAGTAGTAGTAGGAGTATTATTGACGCGTCTTATCAAGGCTAATGTCGTTAAGCTACAGTCAGCGTTGTTGTACCAGCTCTATGGTTGTTGTAGGGTAGATCCTCAATATCCTTCCTTCCTCCATACCACCACGGCCGGAGACTCAAGAGAAAGATAATAATTATGGAGAACAAAAAGCCTTCAACTATAAATTCAACCAACTATACACACTCACCAGTCACCATAAAGTCACAACACGAATTCCTTCAGCAGCGTTATCTGGTTATTTCAGTTTCACGTCCCAGTGTCGTAACAATAGCCGCTGCGTTTTTATTTTATTGCCAAATCTTTCAGCAAGAGCGAGCTAACTTGTCGACCTCACCATAGAGAATTAAACTTCAACTCTTCAAGTCTTCCGAAACATGTGCAACGCAGAGTCCAGTTCATCTGTGCCTGACACTAAATAATTATAGTGATACTGCGTAAAACTAGTGACAGTCTGTCCCACCATGGAGGTGGTCCCACTACCAGCACTCTGCATCCAAGTTCCAAATAATCTCATGTCCGGGTTGAGAGTTCAGTTTGAACCATGGAGGACGGTAGCAGCAGAACCGTGACGTTATCTTTGGAGTGGCTTTGCTATCTTGTGCACGTGTATCTTGACCGTGCAGGGCCGGGCGGGTAGACTAGAACATTGGCTCCGTGTGGAGCATAAACAATGACGTCATGGCACATGTATAAAGAGCCAGTACGACGTTGCTTGAACTCTGAGTGCTTTTTGAAGGGGGCGGGGATATCCCAGAAATGACCACCATGACCCGGATGCGCTGGGCAGCGATAAGTTGCTCAGTGTCCGGGTCGACATTCCCTAAAGGCACCAATCCGGATATCACAGTAAATATAGAATAAACAGCGGATGGACAGAACAATTAAAACCTTCTTTACCGACTATTAACCACCCCGGCCCCCTGATCATTGATTAGGCCTAAAGTCAAACCAGCTTCATTGGTAAACAAATCATAAAATGTCTACATCCTATTTGGTTGCCAAGAACTATGAGTGCAGTCTTTACAGCATGCACAGGAAACAGCGCAATATCAAAATGATTATGTATTGATATCTGTGAACAAAGAAGCAGTTGGAATTGCCCAATCAGCTGACATAATTTTAACGCTGGCCTCCTGCAGATCAGCTGACCTTTGCCCAGCCGGTCGGGTCTGTAATTTTTATGTAGTATCATAATTTCATATTGCTCCGGTCATAGTCCAACTAAAACCTCCTTGGTCCAA
Source organism: Luidia sarsii (assembly GCA_949987565.1). NCBI lineage: Eukaryota > Metazoa > Echinodermata > Asteroidea > Paxillosida > Luidiidae > Luidia > Luidia sarsii. The sequence goes on along the minus strand of OX465111.1, from coordinate 15,682,861 downwards.
CCCTCACTGAGTCACGACGTCGACCATGTCAGCTTAAATAATATAGGCCTATGGCTTAATGTATAGTCCCTTGCCCCTTACTGATTGCACTGAATAAATTGATGGAAAAAATGTACGGCCAATCGTTTGCCAAACACTCTCATTGGTTTTATCAGGAATGTTGGGATTCTGAGTGCCTTCTTAAAAATTGTTCCTCAGGCTCTGTAACCTCTTTGAAAAAAATGTAGGGGCTCATTTGTTGATTTGGAGCAAAACTGCAATGCTGAGATGCTGTGTTTCTTACCAACATCGGTAAAAATGGTTAGATATTATTCAACATAAACTGATCAACTTACCAACCTTGACTGCCTGTGTCTTTCCTTTATTTTGTAATAATTATAATAACGTGGATACAAATAATGAATAATAAATAAGAGAATAATGATTAAAAGAATAATGCTAATCAGAGTGTTTTTAATTCAGAATCTAACAAATGGCTGTTTAGATACATTCCCCGCACTTCTTCTTTGGAATATCGATCTGTTGCCTCGGGTGCGAACAATTAATTATGGTCCGACCGACCTTAACGACATTGGTCGAGGTCAAAGAATAGCATCCATAAGTTTTCTGATCCAACATATGCATGAAATAGCACACCTGTGAACATTTCAGCTCAATCTGCCAACCGAGCCTCGAGAAAATCGTGAAAACCGCTTCATTTGTTTCGCAAAAAATGAAAAATGCAGCATTCAACGCTGTACTGTTCCGGAAAATAGTTTAGATCTCGGTGAGACGTAAACTATTTCTTTTACCCATTTCTCCCAAAATACAACATTTTAGGCATGTAGTGAGAGGTTTCTACTACAACCATCTTCAAATATAAAAGTTTCATGTAAATCTGTGAACATTTCTGTTTTTCGATCTTACCAATGTTGTGTAGGGGCTTTAATGCAGAAAGCCCAGCGACCAGAAAGATATATTTATACTATATCGGGTTTTAAACCTGGCATGGGTAGGCCTAGCCTATGGCGGAAACTGCCTTATGTATAACTCTATGGAATGATGTCGAGACAAGCATCATGACGATTCGTGAACACATAAACTGTATAAACAAAAATGATAAGATCATAGGGATGAGATCGAATGTCGTTGAATCGAAATGTTTGCCAAACATGGAGCTTGTCTCAGGCTGGTTTCATCGGAAATGTTTACAGCTTATGCTCGCTATAACACACAATCAGACGGTTAGACTTTTCTTGATCAATAACGTAAAATGTGTTACCTGCTAATGTTACTAACAAACGTTCGGGTCAAAAGGTTGATTAGATATTGCCAAGTATTTACCAACACATGGCGACATGGCGATGCGAATACCTTAATGAGCCTGAGTAATGAAAGGGGTGAAGTATTGGATCTGTAGGCCTCACCAATAACCGTTGTCGCTGCTTCAATTTCGCCCGTAATCACCCACTAGGGAAACAACTGTGAGGCAATTTTCGTTAGGCCGATTGAAGCACAATTTCCTTAGTATATAAAAACTATGAAAAGGGATTATTAAACTATAATTTTTTCCGCCCATGCAGGGTCGACGAAGGGACAGCCGAAAATAGTGGTATCTCTCTCCTGCCCAATGATGACGAGCTGTTATTCAGTGCGAGTGCAATTATCCATTACTGACCGGTGGTGGCGCTGCATGTATAAAATGGAACGGTCTTGCCATAATTACAAGTAGGCTCTAATTATTGATCTAGATAGCGTTAATGCTCTGTGAAAAAGATGGGGTCTTAGATTTGCGGGAAAAAAAAATTTATCTAAGGCCCCTATATATTTTTTTCTCATGAAAACGCGATAACGATAATAATTATTACATCATTCAAAACTGAATCAGAAAATTAATAATCATGGTAGCTCCCTGTAGTGGTTGTGTCGCCCTCTAGCGGTGACTCGGGACGCCACCAGCCGCTGCACTTCCCAAGGGGCGTGTTCTATCCCAAGTGGACGGACGTTGCAATTTGGACAAGAATTACAATCTTAGGCCTTGGGCTAAGTCTGTCACCTCGAAGTGTACCGTGTCTTCCAATGATTTTACGACACGAGTCTGTCAAGTGTAAGGAATGAGAGCAAGAACAAGCCCAACCTCAAAAGAAAGGATGTTGCTAAATTTACTTAACGACGTCATGCAACCAAACGTCGTTTGACACAGCTAACGATTTGTGTCGACATTCATCTCAAGGTTGAGGGCAAATTTTCTTCACAATTAGGGACATGCCCACACATACGCCTTATGCAACATCCGATAAAGCTGAGTAGGACTAGGTGTTAATCTTACCTTATTTGAAACACGCAGACATTATTTATGGAGGCCCATTTCGCCCTAGCGAATTGATTTATTCATGCCTCGTTCGATATCATGTTCAAAATTATTCTTCCGAAAGATTCATTACAATGATTACCGGGTAAATCATTATGAATAACCTAGATCTACATTTTGGATTTTGATCGAACAGTGAATAAGTGTGATTCAGTTTCTCTCAGACATTGCACAAAATCCTATCAGATTTATTTGAAACAATTATTTATCATCAGACAAAGGTCATTACCAGTTTTCATAAAAGGCACGAAATTTTAGAAGCGAATACACTTGAGACATTTTGAGGAGTACTAACGAAAAATTGTAGCCAACCATTTTGTCTAGTATGTAGGACCACCAGTGGAAATTCCTATAATGGTTTCTGAAAAGACCAAAACCATCACTACAAAGACATGTAATGTAATTTTCCGTCGGTACATTTTAATACACGTTTTAATTAATAAAACATATCAACTAAATGTTTACATAATAAATATACTGATATAACTTAATTTATCTATTCATACTACATGTATACAAATACAGTTTAAATTATAATAGTTATGTACAATTAATGTATGTGTCATTTCTCGGTAGTAAATTATGCCGTCGGGATTTTCCTTAATTATAAAGAAGTCAACATGACGCAAATGCCTTTCTCTTGGAAGTTTGTAAGAAATACACGTTATTTCTGACGAACAAGATGAAAATTATTTCAGTAAACAATAAAACCCAAAAGGGCAGCATATAAAATAAATGAAAGGGACTTAAGTGCTTTGTGTATTTAGTGGTTTTACAAACTTCATTTAGAAAACAGGCGAACAGTTTGAAAATCCTCGAAAGGTTACGAGGAAGATAATTGGAACAATGCATGGTTACGAGATGAGGATGATTGATAGCCATTTTAAGTTTGGAGGAAACCAGGGCAATGTTGCCAATTCGAAAATTCATTGCATTTCCCCCAGATCCCAATTCGTAATGCAATACCACCCACACGAATGTAATAAATAAAACGACTACTTGACTACTTTAAATAAAACAAAGTATAACCATTGCACTATAGAATCAATGTCAGACAACTTTGATTCTCCTCTACTGCACTTCAATAGAAACATTCGCACTTTATACATTACAGCCATAAAGACCAATAGAGCTAATGTAACCCAGTGACACCTTGCGATAGAAGTGGCTGTTTCTCGTATCCTTCTCAAAGCAAATTTATGCAGGAAATTTTGTTTTCTAAAATGAGATTTATCCCTATTGTCTTACTGTTTCTGTTAGCTGTCTTTTCCCCCAACAATTGGAAGGTAGACCGTTGTTTTGTGACGTGACGCACTGATATAAATCCATCAATGAACTCAAGGTTAGGTAACCTTTTTTTGTACAAGGTGGCAGTTTCTTTTTAAGATGAGGAAATCTGTCAGGTCTTTAGATATTAATATCATTTAGGAAAGCAGCTGCTAATTGTATAAAGACTGTATATTCAATTAATTATTCAACGAACATTTCATCCCCTTTAACACCCATTTACAGTCTTTTGCGACCCACTTTTATTACAACTTGCATTTGTGATAGGCCTATACAAAAAGGTTGCAAACATGTCCTACTCATTGCCCTTCCCTTTGATCTCTCCCTACCAGCTTAACTCTTTGTCCTTTGTTTCTCATCCGTGTCCTATTCACTCTCTTCCCCCTTCCTTCGTGTACATGTCTCTGTTTTGTCCTTGTCACTCTGCCTTTGAGAACCTGCTAGAATCGAAACGTCAGGCCCACTAAATTTAAAACTTGCATTTGTGTCAGCGCAATAAAACACCATTTTTATCATGAATCGAAAAGAGCACACTTTCCTGTGACCTGGTAAATGTGACCGTGGGATCAGACAATACAGCAAATGCGTCTTCTCATTGTTTCAAAAACCTAGATGACTTAAACGAATGCACTTTGTTACACATTATCACTAAATCCGTTCCTTTAACATTATAGGTTAATTAACTTAAACAAATGCTTTGTAAAATCAAATAAATAAAATGCTTCAAGTAATAATTATAATCATACGGGCAAAGACTATAGCACTTCTCATGGTAAAAGAAGATTAAATTTCAGACACGGAGACATTATATTAAGATTAAATATACACTATACATATTGCTCGGCAATGCCTTTTCTGTTTTGTTAAATAATATACTGGGAGAGTGACTGCTCCCCCACAACGTTGGGTATAATAATAACTGAGGTGGACAACGACGGTATCCTTTAAGTGCCACGATCCCCTAAGATGAGTAAATAATGAACGATGATACACTACACATTGAGTTACTAAAACGTGATATATTTACACTGGAGATATGATACAAGATTCGTCGGGATAATCTCAGTGGTTCCAATAATGATTATAATGCGAGTCAGGGACGAGCACGACGGGGGAGTATAAAATGTACATGGACATTTTGGGATACCGTACATTTTCACTACTGTTTACTTTGCATTTCAATACTGCAGGCCATTTGGGACATTGCGACCTACAAAGAGAAAAAGTCACCATCACGTGGTATGAAATGGCCTTTTGAACATACAAGTAAATCAATATTAATGATCAAATTAATTTAAATAATATGCCCTAATATTTGCCGTTAGAGAGCCATTTTGGTAAACTCTAACAAATGGAAGATCATAACCACTTTTGCCAGAGCAAAAATCGTACTTCATTATTAAACAGAAATCCTACTTTCAAACAAAATGCAGGGACTGTTAAAAGTCTACAGCAAATTCTATACAGAAGTGCCTCCCCCTTCGGGAAAATGCGTCCCTATTTTTCAAGAGTTTTCAAAATCTATGGATTTCTTTTCAATCAAAGTTGTGTTTTAAGTATTTGCGCGAAAAAAAGTTATAGAAAATAGAAAACAAATAGTAAAGTGACGAGGCAAATAAGCAAGAGAAACTAAAACGACAACAAGGTAACATAAAAAAAAGAATATAACAAAGGACTAGAAATCAGTCGAACCAGAACTAGTGTACATGTATCTATGAGACTCATCGTCTTATGCAAAATCCCAAACTATACGAATTTTGAATATTCCATTATCAAAATGCAAAAAGGCTCATACAAACATATACACGACCAGTATACATTTTTTTATAGAGTGACGATATAGCTCAGGTGACGTAATGAATCAACTCATACAAATATTGTTGCTTGAGTTTGTGCCATGGTATAAAAGCTGCATGGATGTTGTTCCAATGGAAGGCTTGGTCAATTTAGAATAGTGTCCTTGTTGTCGATTATGACTGTGCAAAACGCATTCACTTCAATCACTTATCTCAGCACTGATTTCTATCACTTGGAGCTAAACAAAAAAAATCTCTGGATCCTAATCGCCGACTTGCAATCACTGATTTGAAGCCACTGATTTCAAATAACCATTGATCTCCTTGTTAAATCACCGTTTTCCATGATTTTAGTGATACTGATTTCGTGTCACTTATTTTCTTATTTTTGTATTAGTCATTGATGAAAATCGGTGACTTCTAAATCATTGATTTGACTTAGAAAACGTATTTCAAAAACTGTCTTTAATAGTTGATTTCAAACTAAGCATTTCCAAATCACGAATCTCACATCAATGATTTTCATTAATGAAATCCGATCACTAATTTCAAAGTTAACAGTTTCATATCAGCGATTTCACGACACCGATTTCAAATTAAAGAGCTCGATTCTCAGATTTCAAATCAATAACCGGGACCTGCCGTTGCCCTTCTTTTGCATCAAAGAAGCAAGCAAACTGATGAAAGTGGGTTATGGATGCAAAGATACTGATCTAATTACTTGGAATAAACCTATTTCTGTTTATATTCTGCTTTCGTAGAAAATGGCACTTTCTTGCTTTTATTCAAACTTGAGCACACGTGAACTGCATGGGCCATGGTCACAGATCTGACAGGATTAAGCGAGTTTTAGACACGTCCAAGCGTTTAGAAAAGTCTCCAAACTGCGGCTGGCGCCCCTTTTCGTAAAACTAACCAAATGTAGTGTCCGTCTAAAACAAAAAACACAAACCTTTATCGAAACTGGATTCTCAGATCAATAGCACATCAGTTAAATAGTCATATATTTACACGCTCTTCCCAAACATTGTTTCAAAGTGGAGGATTTGACCAAGAAATTGGTTAGCACCCCAAAACAAGGGGGGAAACAGAAAGTTTAAGAGAAGTGACTTCCCTGTGTTGCCCAGTTAGGTTGACCCTAAAGTTGTATCGGCTGTGTTCTTTGGTGACCCTCCCAGCCAAGGTTACCAGAATACCGGGCTCAATATGCCAAATGGATTTCTTAAAACCTTCACGAAGCCATTGTATTTCATGCAGCGCTTCACCGTGGCCAGTATTGTACTCCACTGTGAATTATGGCTGACCATCTGGGCCACTATATTCTCACAGTTTTAGGTGGCCTGACACTGCTCCAGTGGCCACGGGCACCAGGGCCAATCTTTTAGTGGACCCCTCTCGGGCTTTGGTTCTATTACGGGCCGGGATTACCCTGCCCAATGCACTCTGGTCGCCAAATCGGCATCCAAGCCAGATCTAATGGCCATTGAACATTGGGGGAAACCAGGAATAACCGTTGGGCTAAAGGGGTGTTGGCCAAAATCGCTTGCTCAACACGTTTCTTGAGTTTTATCAGAAATGGTTGAACTTTGTCCACCGATTGGGTTATTATTTAGCAATGACGTCCCCGGTTGGATATGTAGACTAAAGTTCGATTGACCGTGTACTGGTAACCTTACTGCATTGCTAGCTGACTTACCCGCACCAAATGCCAGGGTTTTTCGCTCTTTTTAGGACGGGGTAATTAGTATTATGGGGGAGTTTACGTCACTATTTTGCTATTTTGACCAAAGTTTGGTCAGTATGTAGTTTATTAAAGTAAGTCTTCAAAGTTGCTGGAAAAGTGGGAAATATGGGTTACCGCAAGCACCGTCCTGTCACGTCTGAGTCATGGTCTCTCCATGTCCTCCTCTTTCCCTTTCTTTTTTCAACTGTCCTCTTAGACTGTCGTGGGCTCGCCGTCCAGGTCCTCGTCAATCTCCAGCTCGCGTCTCTTCCGACTGGAGCCGGCCCGGGATTCGGGCGGCGTAGGCTGGCGGGAGGCCGCCTTGCGCCCGCCGGTCAGGAAGCCCGTCAGCAGGTCGATGGGCAGCGGGAAGATGATGGTGGAGTTCTTCTCGGCCGAGATGGTGTTGAGGGTCTGCAGGTAGCGGAGCTGCAGGGCCGAGGGAGACTCGGCCAGCACGTCGGCCGCCTCCTTGAGTGCCCGGGAGGCGTTCTGCTCGCCCTCCGCTGCCACGACCTGGTCGGAAGGGGGACGACGAGTCAGAATTTAGTGGCGATGAAAGCAGAGAGAGCAGAGAGCATGAGACAGACACATGGGGAGGGAGAGGTGATTGAGAAACAATGTGAGACAGAGGGGAAAATCTGCTAAAGACAGATAGAAAGACGGAGAGAGACAAAGAGATACCGAGAGACAGACGGAGAGAGACAGAGACAGAGAGAGACACATAGATAGAGAGAGACAGAAAATGGGAGGAGAGGTATGAGAATGAGAAGGAAGAAAGATGAAGAGGTTTATGGGAGGATGAGGAATAAGACAAGGTCAGGTCATTTCATGATCCATCCCCTTTCAGAAACACGCATCGTGTAAACATGCAGCACAACATGACCTATATGTACGCTTGAACATCAAAAACAAGCACAGGCAGCTCGGGCAGGATTCGAACCTGCGTCGCCAACCATTTTGCACTGATGCCATAATCGTGGGGTATATTACGCACGACGTATGTATCGTTTCACGACAACCGTAATAGCAGTAGTCCTCGATATCAAGACCAAGGCAAATTCTTGGAGATACAAACAAGATTGTAAAACCACATTTCACGCGATGCTTTCTGCGTTCAATTGAAATAATTTGTATTGAATGCTCCGAAGAAAAACATATATGGAACTTTGGCCGGCAACTCGATCTTATTTGAAGCAATGCTCTTCATGCTAAAGCAAACTTTGGTACTCTCTAAAATTGGCCCACAGGATCGGAGAGTCTGCCACGAGCATTTGTGTGGCTCTGGGGCACACACTGACAGAAGTATCCATCCATCCGTCCAATGATGTTCCAATCCAATTAGAGGAAAGCGAGTATTTGTCTAATGCCCCGTGCCTCGCTTGTCAGGCAATAACTGTGAGTGCCATGTGGGTGAGAGTGCCGGACCGTATTTCCTCGTTACCTAAATGCAGGATCAGCGTGGTATTACCAGCAAAGGCTAAATCCAAGCGCTGGCTGCGTGCACTAAAGCTGTGGCAAGCACACACACGTAAAATACGGGTGCCGATTGCGTCTTAGCATGAAAATGTCTTCTTAAATGTGTAAAAGCGAGATTATCGAGCATGCCTTTTTACCTGCTGCAATTTGGGAACGACAGTTTGCTAAGCGATATTTTAAGAGGACTAGCAATCACTAGAAATATAAACTAGGATCAGGATAAATAGATAGAAATGCAAGGCAAGGCAGCTTGGTTGGGCCATAGTGGTTCAGCAAGGCGGTCTGGCAGCTGCTGTTGTGGATGGGATGCCAAAGGGATGTCGCCGTTCTGTGGGCCAGATCAAAGATGCGTTGGGCGGACAACATCCGAGAATGGTCAGGTTGTGGATACCAACGAACTGTAAAGAAGCAGCACTGGAAAGGCGCGCAGTGGTGGGATTGGCGCCAGTGATTCAAGCGGTGCATAATTTGAGGAGGAGACCACGGGCAAATGCCTATGTCTATTGATTGAGGTTGAGTATCAGCGAATCCAGGACGGTCCTATATCTCGCTATTAAGACACCAATCGGCTGGCCACTTTGCTTGGGCAAAGAGATTCTACGCTGCAGGTCTCATAAAAAGCCAATATTTACTTACAAGCAAGGGACACAATCCACAGCTTACCCGTGAAATAGGGCTAAGCCTGTCAACTAGTCTACCACCACTCTTTGACGGTTCAAATCGCATCACAGATTCCATGAATACTGGCCTTTGGGAGCGACAACTCAAAACAAAAATCGAAATTCACCTCAGACCATATAGAGCGCGTCCGTGGGTCTGTACAGCAGTCTGTGGGCCGTAGGACGGCACGGTGCATCTCCGCTAAGGCTCACACGGACGGATCTCAACCCTTAGTTCTGCAGCAGGTCAACCGAGTCTAATTCAATGTCTAACCCCGATCTGTACCCCCACAAGCACGCTCAACAAAGCAAGGCAGCAACCCCACGCATCAGTCCCCCTCCTACCCTTCAAATCTGTTTCCCCCCACTGAGGAATTAGCCTCACAACGTGATTGCATTTATCGATTCGTATCCTTCTTTAGCTTCATCGCGCGGATGTTTTTTTCTTTTCTTTCAAAAAGAAAGAGAGGAAGAGAGAACAAGAAGAAAAAATCTATCAACTAGATCTTTATCGACGGTCTCGTTACTTCTTTAGCGCTGGGATTTCGACGTCTGGCTGACGTGGGATTAGCCGTGGAGACCTGGCTACATGGGCTCGTGGCGTTCGATATTAGGCGCGGCAAGCCCACTACCACCGCCAGATCAAAGACGGGGACGAGGGAGGCGGAGGCCAGACAGGTGACAGTGTCAAGTCTGCGGCAAATTGAACGGCCTTAAGCCTCGCTAAGAATATGCACGTCATCATCTAGGAGAGGGACGGTGGGACGGGGCTTGTTCCATTTTTGTAATAGATGACATTATTTTTTGTTTTAGATTGTAGCATGTATACGTAGTAGAGAGAGGCAGAGAGCTATAGAGACACAGAGCCAGTGGTAGTGACAGAAACAGAGGCAGAGGGAGAGCCACAGCCAGAGAGAGACAGAGACAAAGAGAGAGAGACGGAGACAGAGACAGAGACATAGGCCTATTAGACAGAGACAGAGACAGAGATAAAGAGAGAGAGCGACAGAGACAGGGACATAGATATATTCGGATACAAAGATAGAGACATAGACATAGACAGATACAGAGACAGAGCCAGAGACAGAGACAGATACAGATACAGATACAGATACAGAAACAGAGACAGAGACAGTGATAGATACAGATACAGATACAGAAATAGAAACAGAGACAGAGACAGTGATAGATACAGATATATATACAGAAACAGAGACAGAGACAGAGACATACACTGAATGAGATGGACAAGCCAAACTACACGGTCAAGTACTCTTCGCTAAGCATTTGCACTCGTATACTCATTGCTAGGTACTTGCATTCGTATATAGCCATTGCTATGCAGTATGTACCTGAACTTATGGCCAAGAAATTGGACTCGTTCTCATGGTTGGTTTTCCGCGTGGGAAAGTATCTCTACTCGTCCTCGTATTCATGGAAAATACACAACTGCAATACTGTCCTTAGTCACTAAGTTTTGCTTTTTACCATATATGACTTAAGGTGACATTTCACTGTACATCTGAGACTGATAAATGTTAAGGTCTTCTCTTGACCCGTGCGATACAGCCTTAAGTTTGGAAACCTACTTTTGCCCTGGCCTCTCTTGCGGCCTCCGCCTCGGCTGCCATGGCTCGCTGTAGCTGAACGGGCAAGCGAACGTCCTTACTGTAAGCAGGAAAAAAATACAAGCAAAATCATGGTGAATATGGCACATATAGTATTGCACGACCTGGTGTATTTCATTTCCGATGGCATACAACATGACATCCTCGTGGGTGGCAGGGATGACAGCCACGCGAAATCGAGTAGGTCAAGTGACAATTCTGATGTCCAGGAAAACCACTTGGGCAGGACAAAAACAAAGTTTATGATCCCAAAATGCTGATTTCAAGAGCTATTTTACCTGACCACTTCTTAGAGGGGTGCTGGATTTTGAAGTGCTCTTTTTGTTTTAAAATCTTAAACATGTAGAGGGCCTGTCGTTTCTATTCTTGCAGGACATTTCATGCCCTTTTGAATCCACAGAAAGTGAATTCATTGCCATCTTCCACTCTTCTTCTTGGTGCTCTTGGGGCCTCATCTGACATTAGAATCACGTTTCCCCTTCTATCCCTTCCCTCCCTGTCCGCATCCCTATCTCCCTCGCTCCCTCTGTCACTTCCTCCCACTCTACCTCCACCTCTCTCGCTCTGTCTCCAACTCCCTACTTCACCCTCTCTCTCTGCTCTCTCTCTCCCTCTACCCCCTCTCCCTGCCCTCCCGATCGCTACTCATCACTTTGCAGAGGTAACAGAGGAAACTCTGTCTTTCTCCCTGTCCTGCGTATCTCCCACCATCTTTCTCTCTATTTTTCCTTTTCCTTTCTCTCTCTCTTTCTCTCTCTCCCCTTCTCTCTCTCTCTCTCCCTCTCTCTCTCTCTTTCTCTCTCTCTCTCTCTCTCTCTCTCTCTCTCTGTTTCTGTCTCTTTTCTGTCTCTCTCTCTCTTTCAGCACTGTCAATGAAGTTGGATCATGGCGGACCATTCCCAAGCTCCACTCACATCTCGACTCGCTCCACCTTGACGCCCCACGGGTCGGTGGCTTCGTCCAGCACCGACTGCATCTGGCTGCTGATGACGTCCCGGTCGATCAGCATGTCGCCCAGGGTCTTGGTGCCGAGGACGTTGCGCAGCGTCGTGGCGGCCAGCAGGCGCGTGGAGCGCTGGGCGTCCTCCACGTTGGTGATGGAGATGGTGGGATTGTGAACCCGGTAATAGACGACCGCATCCACCGCCACGGTCACGCTATCCTTGGACAGGATCTGGACAGGACAAGGACAGGACGGTAACAAACCGATCGCTTTGTTAGCTAGAAATTAATTAAAGTGATATACAAAAATGGTGCAAACTGCTTACTGACTAAAATTACCAAAATGCAAATCTCAAAATTTAGTGGGCCTGACGTTTCGATCCTAGCAGGACCTTTCTCAAAGGCAGAGAGAGGTCCTGCTAGGATCGAAACGTCAGGCACGCTAAATTTTAAGAAATTAAATAATTTTGCAAGAAACAAAGGGGTGGAAAATTTGGGGTGACACCATGTAAGTCATCTCTTTCGAGGGGTATGGCTTTGAGAAGCAGAGCCATACTCCTCGGAAGAGATGGCTTTTTACGAAAAAAAAAACTCACGATGGGCCTATGCACCATCATAATATGACTATGCACCCTCATGATAGGATATGCATCCTCATGACAGGACAATGCACCCTCATAATAGGAATTTGTATCCTCATAATAGGACTATGCACCCTCATGGTAGGACTATGCACCCTCATGATATGACTATGCACCCTGCTGATATGACTATGCACCCTCATAATAGGACTTTGTACCCTCATAATAGGACTATGCACCCTCATGGTAGGACTATGCACCCTCATGATATGACTATGCACCCTGCTGATATGACTATGCACCCTCATGATAGGACTTTGTATCCTCATAAAAGGACTATGCACCCTCATGGTAGGACTATGCACCCTCATGGTAGGACTATGCACCCTGCTGATATGACTATGCACCCTGCTGATAGGACAATGCACCCTCGTGATAGGACAATGCACCCTCATGACAGGACACCCTCATAATAGGAATATGCACTCCCATGATAGGATTGTGTACCCTAATGATTGGATTATGCACCCTCATAATATATAGGACTATGCACCCTCATAATATATAGGACTATGCACCCTCATAATATATAGGACTATGCACCCTCATAATATATATGACTATGCACCCTCATAATATATAGGACTGTGCACCCTCATGGTAGGACTATGCACCCTCATGATTGGACTATGACACCTTCATGATAGGACTATGCTCCAATGCCAGGTATTTATTCCCTCATGATAGGACTGTGTACCCTCATGATTGGACTATGCACCTTCATAATAGGACTATGCAGCCTCATGTAGGACTATGCACCCCCATGTAGGACTATGCACCCTCAAGATAGGACTGTGCACCTTTACGATAGGACTATGCTCCAATGCCAGGTATTTATTCCCTCGTGATATGTGCCCTCATTTTAGGACTGCGAGCCCTCATCGTTGGACGACATGGCCCTATGTTAGAACTATGTGCCCTCATATCAGGTATATATGTATGACTACATGGCCCCTGGCAGGACTATGGGCCTCAGTGACGGAACTATGCGCCCCATAAGAAGACTATGTCCCTAATGCACACCGCTCTCCAGCCACCAACCTCTTGTGGAGGTACATCGAAGGATATCGTCCTCAGGTCCACCTTGACATAGTTATCGATGCAGGGAAGGATGAAGAATATGCCCGGCCCCTTAGCACCACCGGGTAACAGGCGACCCATTCGGAATATGACAGCACGCTCATACTCTGTGACAACCTACACAATGGTAGAAAAAGTGACGAAGCAAAAAGAAAAAGCATCCTCATTAGAACACACGCTTGTTTCCCTCACTACATCATGTCTACTAGGTCACTTTAACCCTTTGTCTTATCCTGATCATTCTGCGGCATTAAGCCTTAAAATGCATTAAAATTAAGCATTAAAATTAAGCCTTAAAATTCATTAAAATTAAGCATTAAAATTAAGCCTTAAAATGCATTAAGCCTTAAAAGCCTTAAAATTAGTTGTTTTCCGTTAATGAGTTCTACAAACATCCCGTGGATAAGTCGAATGCGGTATCCTCGACTTGGAAAAAAATGCAGACACAATTTTGCCAATTTTTTTCTGAATGTCTATGTGCCAGCCTTCCCAATGTCTGATAACTCCCAAAACCATCTGTGGCCGCATCCAATTACTTCTGTTGGCCTGGTCGCTCGTCACCTTAGGTCGTTGATCTACAGCTCTTAAAACAGCGGCTGCTTGCCCCTTTTTCCCGCCCCCTCCCTCAACGAAAACACTATCCCACGCTTAATTAATTGTCGCGCGACAATCGTTCTTCTTCTTCTTCTCCTCCCTTTTTTCGATCGGGTTTTTGAGTCTTGGGGGAGGAGGGGAGATATTAAAGCAGCGGCCAGCGGGCCATCTCTTGGGGGACGGACCGGCCGACCGACCAAGATGGCGTCCGTTCCTCATGTTTGCCTTTGAGGTCTATGCGTGGATGCCACGGGAATAATCAGAGGTGGGAGACGTGTTCATCTTGCAGCGGAGAAGCAACTGCTTATTTAAGATGAGACAGTTGCGAGAGAGGCAGGGAGATGCCGAGTACAGGAGTGACGGAGAGAGGAAGGGCAAAAAGACACGGAGACACACAGACAGAGAAATAGAGAAACGGAGGGTTAGAGAGGCAGAGGGACGGACAGACAGAGCGAATGGAGAAAGATATAATTATAGACGGGGAGTGAAGGAGAGAGACAGACGTACCGAGAAAAGTGGACAGAGACAGACGAAGAAAGAGAATGAGAGAGGGGAGGGGAAGGGAAATAGAGTAGGGATATCCAGGGAGAAGAGGGTCGGAGAGATGTAAAGGGAAATGGCAAGAGAGATGAATGGAGACAGAGAAACAGAGAGAGATAGAGTGACAGAAAGACACAGAGAAAGAAAGAAGAACAGACAGTGAGAGGAGAGAAAGACAGAGGCAGAGAGAATGGTGGAGGGGGAGGTAGAGAGAGAAATGAGACAGGGGAGACTCAAAATCCAATCAACCAACGTCGCGTTGCTGGAGCATGAAATTGGTTGCCTAAAAACGCGGCCTGCTCCCAGCAGTTCTGCTCCCCACTCCCCTACCAATCAAAGACTACGAGCGGGCGAAATACAAACTCCCGGGTTTGCTCGGACCACAAACCCAAACATCTGGGTATTCCTGGTCCGGCGCCACCCCTTCTGTCTATCCAACTCCGCCCCCACTCCCGTCTCAACCCCCCCGGCCCCGACCCCTCAAGGGGACCGCTACAAACTCAGAACCGGGCGTCATGTAATCCCATGCACTATTTTGGGTGTGAGGGGGGTAACGTCAGACGCCCGGCAATGTTAAGGGCGATCGATAACTGAAACCGTTCGGTAGAGTGCATCGCACGCTGGCGACACGTCGTAACCTTATGGTTATCCCATCCTATACGAGCGAGGCACGGCAAAAACAAAACTCCACCGGACTGATATTTAGCACATGGCAATGTTCAGCCAGGGCAGTTTCCATTCCCTTATGTAAAGCCACGTAAATGACCATTTCCCCCGATGCACCATTGGCAAGATGGGGCCAATTTAGCATCTGGCACAGCACTAACATCACACCTCCGCTTCCACCTCTATTTAACTTCTGACTGTACTAGCAGCATCTTTCTTTGAAAGACCAGGTTACTTGGACATCACCCGTCCTATACGTACAACGCCATGGCTTAGAACGTTGCACCGGTTCATGCAGTGGTATAACAACTTCAGCACTATTTTATGCACTGTTTGTATGACAGCATCTGCACCAGTATAACAACATTAAAGGCAAAGCCTTTGAGAAAGGTCCTGCTAGGATCGAAACGTCAGGCCCTCTACCTTTTGAGATAGTAAATGTAATGCAGCTCATTTTAGTCGTTGAGCAGTCTGCAACAGTTTCTTTGTATTCACTTCATTTCAACATTATAATAGGCCCATTAAGCCTAATACCTCCTTGGTATAACAACGTATTCAAATCCCACTGCAGTCAACTGTTTTCCTCTGTTTGCTTTTGAGACGAATTCGACAAGTGTTTGTTCAAATCGCCCAAATACAAGCGGGCCATGGACTGGCAATCTCATTTCACGAGGCAATGTTCTTTAGCTCCGGCAAGAGTTGGCCCTTTGACGGCTCTTTGAAACGGGCCCCCGGGTCGCTGAGTCTCTTGTGTTGACACAGACCGACAAGACGCATTATGCACCGCAGGAGCCCACAGCGACTGGCCGAGCAACTCCGCAACACTTTCGGCTTGCCGCGCCATTAGCAAGGGCGTCGGCCTCGTCTCCAGCCCCCTCAACCAGTGGCTCGCTATGAGGCAATGCTGGTGAGCCACCCACTCCACATCCTGCCTTCACCGTCTTCAAATAGAGCTCCCGTTCCCCCTGACTGTCCTGTTTCTGTCTCTGCCGAATGTCTGGTGAATCTTCAGCAATTCCGTACACGATTCTCCGCATTAAACCGCTCCGGAGGAATCCATCAAGATATCAGAGTGATAATATAAAAAAGAGAAACTTCCTCAATTTCATTTGAACGCGAAAGTCAGGGACGCCAGACTATTTTGATTTTGTCTGGAGACGAGCTGGATGCACCAAGAAGCCTTCATAGATCTTCATTAGACCCCGATATTAGCTCATGAAAGGAAAAGCTAAAAAAGAGCTTAAATGCAGACATCCGCCTTGAAATTGGCATCCTTGAAGACTGCCCCAAGTCCTCCAGGCTGCCATTTCGAAGGAAAAAAAGGCAGGGAATGCAATGTTCTCATTCATCTTGTGCGTTTCTATGAACATTATGATTTCACAGCAAATGCACGGTACATGTACATGGGCAGTGCACGTACATGTAATAGCATGCACGAGCTATCGTAAGCACGCAGGAATGACAAGCGGCTGTGCATTCTCGTCAACATGAACATTATTTTGTGGGACGACTTGTACTCAGTACAGCGTGCAACGACACATTGTGTACATTGGACATTACTGGAATAGCATTGCATGTCTCTATATGCTGTAAGAAAAAAATACTATCGGATAATAAAATGTTGTGCAAAATCGCTTGTCCATCACTGTCTTGGTCTGGTTATATCTAAAATAAATAGGACTTTTTTTGTGATTCAACAGCTAGGCTTTTATCATCAGAAATAATGTTGTCGGATGACATTCAGACCAAAAATGTCACTCAAAATGTCGCTCAACCCGATATCTTTTGCAATGTATATCTTTAGCTTCTTATGTTATTTGCAGTGACATGCATCACCAAAAATTGAAGGTTGGCCTTGCGAGCTCACATGGCAGATGGTTTTTGGTGATACCATCGGCATAATCCATTTTGCAAGTGTGGTTTCAAGAAGTAGGCATATCGCCCAGAACTCTTACAACATTGTAAAACAGTGCAAGAATGTTGGCAACTATTTTCACCTCCATTTAGATCTATCGTTTTCATATACGATTTTTTTAAATGGCGAAAGAACTGTTTTACTGGACTGCTGTATTCATAATTTGAAAACCCCAGAATGATCACATTTAGCCTTAGGCTGATCTGAGACACACAGACCCCTATGCCCCTGTGCCTTTGGAAGCGAAAAAACCGTGACGAAAAAACGGGTCTACGATTTGAACTGACGTTTTAGACTGAGAATTAATGGTTAGTTGGGAATGGTGGGAGGCAACGAGTCCCAAACGTCTACGGCAAGGAAGCCCCTTGTCACCTGTGCGTGCATTTCATTTTATAGAATCATGCCTTGAGCGGAGGCCATGTCTGCCCAGCGACGGTCTCAGTACATAAATTATGTACGGCGGTAAACCTTTGATAGTCTTTTTTCAGTCCCAAAATGTTGATTCTAACTACATATATTTCGAAGGAGAATTAGGAGGACGCGGAGGGGATGCGCAAGAGGGAGAAGAGGGAGAGAAGGGAAGGAGGAGGGGAGGAAATGTAGGAGGGTCAGGTTGAGAAGGAGGAGGAAGGGGAGGAAGACGAGGAGGAGAAGGGGAGGTGAAGATGAAGTAGGAGGTTAAAGAGAAAGAGGAAGGGCATGAAGACGAGGAAAACGAGGAGGAAGCGGAGGACGTGAAGACGAAGTAGGAGGTTGAGGATGAGGAGGCGGGGGAGGTAGAGGTTGAAGAAGAGTAGGAGTATATGAGTAGGTATTGACTTCTACCAGCGTTGAAATCAGATCTTTTGTTCAGTATACGTCAATGTACGTTTCCTGAATGGTTCAATTGCTTACCTTGAGACAGAAGAACAGTGATATAGGAAGTGTGAATAAGACAAGTAGATATGAACACAGCATCAGCACGTATACACAGATCCCAAGGGAGTCGCTCCCTGCAGAAAAGACGAGAAGAGGAATAAAAATGGAGATATCTCTAAAAGCCGAGAAATGGGGGGTTATAACCAACTATAGATCAAGGACTGTTTCGGGTTACACTGGGGCTTTCTGGAAATGATGTCTGGCTATGGCTCTGGCTTTGTACCGTCGTATACCATACAAGTTTGGATATGAAATTTGCTTATACAGGAAATCAATTTTAAACATGGATTAAGCTGTCTGTGCATTGTGAAGTGCAAGCCAATCCATTGATTTGTAGCATTGATCGGGCAATACACTGTCACAATACCCTTAGAGCTGTCACATAATTATAGTCATACCAAGTATAATACCCATACTGTCTCATATGTCACATCATGCTGCCGCACTTGTGTCAGTCACAAATTTAAATCTCAATCCAGGTTATTACTCTTGCAGTGACACACTCTCACATGTTGTCCCATGTGAGTACACACTCTGCTATATACTTACTGTCACAAGTGAGTATATATCTCATTATGTCGAAGCCATAAAGGGTAACAACATATTTCCACATCTGAGTATCCCTTTTATTACGGCCATAATTATACAGTCACCTACTGTTACATGGCACCTACTGTCGTTAACCGCCACAAATTGACAAATATTGTCGCACAGTCCCTTTTTGTAACGGCCACACTGTTTAACAAACCTAGTCCCACGTCAAAAATATGCACACGGGGGCACTGCGGCACAAATCCATCCACTTGCTCGAGTCCAAGTCCGATTCATGGGCCATACAAGTCTGCCATAGCAACTTTAAAGGATCAACCCAGGCATATCAGCCCTCCAGTCACATGCATGCCGCCCACGCGCCCCCACAGTCTGCATGCCTTCGCACACGATCAGGCAAGGCATCATTCACCCATTCCCAATTGCTCGAAACCCATGCATGACAAAATATAGTGCTCACTACCCTGCGGCCGGTCAGTCTGGCAAATCCTCCCTTGCCCCTCGAAATTCCAACCCCTCTTCCCCGCCGCCAGCCTCTCACAACGTTCTACACATGGAGGCTCTACCGTATATACCCATGGCTCCAGTCTCTTCTCTGTTCTGTCCCGTAATTCCACGGGTAGGACTGTGGGACTACACCTCCTATGAAAGGTCCCACCTATAATGCATGAGCCATTAACTGCAGCGGAAGAACGGATGGAACGGCTTGATTATACAGAGAGCAACCCAACCCATGCTCCTCCGCCTCCCCTCCCCTCCTCCTCCTCTTCCTACACATCCTCCTCCTCCTGCTCCTCGTCCTCCTTCTGCTCCTGCTGCGCCTCCCCTCCGCCACCTCATCTGCCTCCTCCTCCTCTACCTCCTCCTCTTCCTCCTCCTCATCTTCCTCCTCTTCCTCTTCCTCCCCCCTTCCTCCTCCTCCTCTTCCTCCTCCTCTTCCTCCTCCTCCAACTCCTCCTTCAGCTCTCCTTCAACTGACAAGCTGCCCCAGCCGTGTCGTGTCAATGTTAATTACATAGTCATCTGACCATGTCGAGGACCAGAGACGTGATTTATTTTTCTGGCATTTGTGGGGGACGGGGGTTGTTGTTGTCCGGGGGTTGGACAAAGACGGATGATGTCCTTTCTAAACCCGGAGGGGGTCACAATTCAGGGTTTGTGCGTTTGGGGATCAGAAGAGAGAGAGAGAGAGAGAGAAGGGAGAGAGGGAGAGAGACGAACGGGGAGGAGGGATGAAAATGGGCAGGGCTCTTTTCGCTCGACCAGCCTCATGCAAATTAAACGAATGGGAGAGAAAGCATTCGAGCAGATTCTACTCGGCCGCAAATGTGATTGGAATTATTTTTCCGGCCGTGTCTAATTCCTCTCTCTCTCTATAGTCACAGAGACTGCGGTCTCCATCTCACCCCCGCCCTTCTATCCCTCTCCATCCTCTCACCCCGTGCCCAAGACCCTGGAAGCTTACACACGCAAAAAAAAAATCAAAGACAGAGGAATTATATGGGTTGGGATTTCACACTCGCTGCTCGGGGAAAATAGTTTAGGAGTAAAGTGCCCCGTAATTCAATGTCATGGTCAACCACATCCAACCAAGCAACACCAGCAGAAAGGTCGGGGGAGAAAAAACAACTTGATTACAGGGCCTCCAATATTGGGACGAGTGGCATCATCGGTATGGCTTAACTCACTCCACCGCGTCTCTCTTGAAATATTAATGACATGGACAGGGAAAAAGAGCCAGCAATTATTCGGGATGAGGGATCGGAAGTGGTGCTTCGAGTAACGAAAATGTCTGGCCTTGTCGAATCCATTCATTGCAGCGGGGGGGGGGGGCAATCTACTACCCCATTTCGTGAGTAAAACCGTCTCTGAATGTGGCTAATTCAGTATAAAAAAAAGCAATGCATCCAAGACATTTTTTGTGTGGTACTTTTAGATTTATGGTAATACCCTTTAATGTAATGTAAATGTAAAAGCCATGTAATTCAGCTTAATGCTGCGAATTGGTTTAATAAAATATGAATATGAATATATGAATATATTTTTCTTTTTCAATAGGAAATGTTTTTCGGTACCTCAATATACAGAATGACTTGTCCAACGTGTCCCGGTTTTCTATACAACTATACCCCTATACAACTCGGTCCTGCACACAGTATGGCGTGAAATCCTGCCCATGAATTATACTGAAACAACAGCTTAAGAATATGAAATCTTTCACCTGCTTCAGGATGACAACCATGGCTAAACGAAGATCGATTGATGATTGACAATTCTCGGAACACTAGGCGACCAACAATCGATTGGACCTCACCCATGCACACCCTCAAAAAGGGACAGAAAATTCACATTGCAATCCATTTTTGACTGACTGGCATCTCAGTGTCTACCTGACTGTCTTCCTGCCGCTGCCTCTGTCTCTGTCTCTGTCTCTGTCTCTGTCTCTGTATCTGTCTCTGTCTCTGTCTCTGTTTCTGCCTCTGTCTCTACCTCTGTCTCTGCCTCTGATTTTTTTTCTCTGACCATTTCTCTGTCTCTGTCTCTGTCTCTCTCTGTGTCTCGGTTTCTGCCTCTGATTTTTTTCTCTGACCTTGTCTCTCTCCCCTCTCTCGCCCTCCTTCTCTGTCTCTCTCTCTCTCTCTCTCTCTCTCTCTCTCTCTCTCTCTCTCTCTCTCTCTGCCCCATCCCCTCACTTGCTTCCCCGTGATTCTGCGCTCTATTGCCACAGAGTACAGCATCAGTCAACGCCCGGTAAGAAAAAAGGAGAACAAATTGACATTCTCCATCTGAACAGGTGATCTCGGGCACCTAGCACCTCCAATGACATATGGCCCGACCACGACTGTTTGAGGAGAGCGATGATCAGGACTCACTGCATGGCATAGTAGGCACAATGAAGTGAGGCTAAGAGAAAGCTGATCATGGAACAGTTGCCTACTTTACATGCACAGCCACATTGACATGATAATAATCTGCAGCCGTATTATCATAATACTGGCTGGACGCGTATATATAGTAAATGTACTAACACACTCTAGTGCCAGATATCATCACTCAACGTGCTTATCACAGGTGTGCACAAACTGTGAATTCATAATGATGCAACGGCGTGGCACAAATATCACCGGTGGTATTAATAGGGTCACGATCGAGGCTATGATACTGTTTTCCTAGGGCCGTTAATGGATTATAGTAATGTCACACGAAAACAGAACATGGATTCTTTAAATACACGGTAGACAGGCCACTGGCTTGTGAAATGTGCCTTCACGGTGCATGAAATCAGGCACCTCCTGATAGTAAATTAAAAACAATCCACGGCGTTGAGGAGCATGGCCCCATGTTATAAGAAAACAAGCCACTGTGAACGCACCTTTTTGCGACACATGGAAGCAGACTCGTGGGATATTATATCTTACAACACACGGAAAAAGGCCACTGATTCGTGGGATATTATAATATCAGGAAACAAGCCACTGACTTGTGGGATATGATATTTTACAACACACGGAAACAGGCCACTGACTCGTGGGATATTATATCAGGAAACAGGCCACTGACTAGTGGGATATGATATTTTACAACACACGGAAACAGGCCACTGACTCGTAGGAATGTGATATCTTACCACACACGGAAACAGGCCACTGACTCGTGGGATATTACATGTATATCTTACAACACACGGAAACAGGCCACTGACTTTTGGGATATTATATCAGGGAACAGGCCACTGACTTGTGGAATATGATATCTTACCACACACGGAAACAAGCCACTGAGTCGTAGGATTGTGATATCTTACCACACAAGGAAACAGGCCACTGACTCGTTTGATATTACATGTATATCTTACAACACACGGAAACAGGCCACTGACTCGTGTAATATCATATCAGGAAACATGCCACTGACTTGTGGGATATTATATCAGGGAACAGGCCACTGACTTGTGGAATATGATATCTTACAACACACAGAAACAGGCCACTGACTCGTCGGATACTATATCAGGGAACAGGCCACTGGCTTGTGGAATATGATATCTTACAATACATGGAAACAGACTACTGACTTGTACTTTGTGGAATATGATATTTTTACAATACACGAAAACAGGCCACTGACTCGTGGGATATTATATCAGGGAACAGGCCACTGACTTGAGGAATATGATATCTTACAATACACGGAAACAGACCATTGACTTAATTGTGGAATATGATACCTAACAATACACGGAAACGTGGAATTCTGCAATATTAAGATACGTGAAAACAATCGACTGGTTTGTATAGAGAATGGCCCCTGACGATGCAAGAAAACATGCCACTGGCTTGTGGAACATGGATTACTACGATGAATGAAAACAGACCACCGACCTGTGGAATATGACACCTTAAAACACACAGAAAAGGCAATTCGCTCCTAGAGTATATGGTTCCTTGTAATACAAGAAAACAGTCCACTGGCAGTGACTGGCTTATAGAATATTGTTCCTATAATACCATACAAAATGGTGGCTTGTGGAAACCTCCTTACGATGAAAGATAACAGGTAACTTGCTAGTGGGATATGCCTGCTTATAAACATGCCACTGGATTGTGGCCATGCAATACAGGTAAATACACAACTGTATGTCATTGTTTTATGGAGGGTGGTTACTTATACGATACACGAAAACAGGCCACTGGCTTGTGGAATATATTTACGTGTGAAAGATGAAAGCAGGCTTGTTTATGAAATGAGTCTGGCTCCTGATGGATGTGATTCATTACGATACATGCACGGGCAGAGGCCAGAGCTCAGGTCCTCAGAGAGACTTCCGACCACACGTCGTCTCAATTGACCATCAGTTAGATGCACAGCACACACATGCTACCATCCATCTCCCCCGGTTTGTATCAGAGACAATTACGATTCATTTGCCCACGTAATAACGAGGATAAGCAACGGTGTTGAAAGGCTCAGCGATACGGGCACCGCGCTGGCGTTGGGTGAGATGGGGTTGGAGGCGGGGCTAGGGGCGTTGGTCGGTCGGGGTTTATTTGGAGGGGGAAGGGGATGCTGAGCATAGTAAATTGGACCGCATTGACAAATGTATGCGGAGGGAATGCTACAGTGTGCGAGCTGTCAAATCCTCACCGACGCACGTGTGCTTAACTTGAGGGCCATCTAATCCATACTGTAGAGCTCATTTCCCTTCCAATGGAGGGGAGAATGATCCTTCACAGAAGAGATGGCCAGGAGAGCCCCGGGGATGTATTCACCACCTATACCTTACCTAAAACTACAATAACAATGGCAACGTGTAAGATCAACACAAAAATTAACGACGAACAATCCTGCCAAACACTCCTCTTTCCTCTTCTTCTCTAAAATGAATAATTCTCACCCGTATCTATAACCAAATGCTATATAAAACTATACTAAAGAAAATACGATCTCTGTATAAAAAAATAAAAAAAACAGATGGATATTAATCACTATTTTTTAG
This sequence comes from Luidia sarsii, assembly GCA_949987565.1. Classification (NCBI taxonomy): domain Eukaryota; kingdom Metazoa; phylum Echinodermata; class Asteroidea; order Paxillosida; family Luidiidae; genus Luidia; species Luidia sarsii. The sequence goes on along the minus strand of OX465111.1, from coordinate 15,658,597 downwards.
ATTTTTGTTTTAACATTTTAAGGTTAAACAAAATCTATTTTGAATTCAAAAAAAATAAGCGAGTCTGACATTGCGATCATCGGCATTATGTTCCATTGGCTATGCAGTTTGTCACGCCCGGGAAATGTTATCGCCCGATCTCCAAACCCTCGCAGACGGAGCTGCGTGTTTGCACGCGCAAATTAGCACATAATCCAGACTGGTCGTGGATAGATCGCCGAGACGGTCAGATAACCATCTCTCCGTAACCGTCCAGAAAATTGACAACGAACCAATGATTGGGGGTTGTAATTGAAAAGGGAAAACTCATCATTGCAATTGAACACGTGCGAGGTAACCCCCTCTCTTTCTGTCACTCTCTCTCTGTCTTTCTCTCTCTCCCTCCCTCTATCTCTATATGTCTTTCTGTGTCTCTGTCTCTCGCCGATCACTCTCTCTCTCTCTCTGCCTCTCTGCCTCTCTCCCTCTCTCCCTCTCTCCGATCCCCCCTCTCTCTCTATCTCTGCCTCTCTCCCTCTCTGTCTCTCTTTCTCCCCCTCTCTCTGTACTCTCTCTCTCTCACTCTCTCTCCCTCTCCCTCTCCCTCTCTCTCTCCCTCTCCTCTCTCTCTCTCTCTCTCTCTCTCTCTCTCTCTCTCTCTCTCTCTCTCTCTCTCTATCTCTCTCCCTCTCCCCCCTCTCTCCTAAAACCTCGTGTGGTGACAAAGACCAAATCTGAGCAAGAGGAAGACGAAGCCGATGACATTGACACTGCCCATCGGATTCTGGCCAGAGCAAAACAAAAAATGGCTGAGAGGGCTCTTAGTCCATCTCTTCCCCCTCCTCCTCCTTAGGGCAAAGACACGCATTCCTCTCAGCCCCGTACCTCTCTCCTCTTGCAGCCTCTTCCTCCTCCTCATCCTCCATCCCAAGACCTACCTAAGATGTTGTCCTCGGGCTCCTCCTTGGTGGGGGAGATGCCGTTGCTCTCTCGGAGTTGTCTCTGCTCCATGACGCTGTCGTCTCTGCACGCGCCTGCCTGTCGCCCGCGCACCGAGAGGGAGAGGGACACGGGAGCTGAGCGAGCTAGGAGACCAGCGTCGCACGTATACGACCCGCGTATACACGCGCAGCTACGAGCGGGTCCTGGCAGTGCACGCACACATGCATGTAGACAGTGTAGACCAGCTTGTCGTTATTGGATTTTAATGGTGTGCGATGTACATACGGGCGAGCGGGCGGGCGGGCGGGAGACAGACTCGTGTGCACGACACTGGGAGATGTCATCCGCATTATTCTACCCCGGGATGCCGCCTGCTCATCTGCATAATATACCCGCATCGGCGGGGATTTACCGCTCCACGAAGGGGGTGGGAATAAGCATACCCCGAACGGGAGACGAACGGCCACACGGCCCGCATCCAAGGGTGAAGGATGTCAAAGAGATGCAACATTGCTCTTAACACACTTAGAAGAATTGCTTAGTGGTCGGGCATAATCATACCTCGAACGGGGTGGGGACGTCCCGTTGGGGGAGGTAATTGGCCGAAATATACCCCGAAGAGGAGACGACGACACACCCGACATGAGTCGTGTGGGACTGCTCTCATAACATCCAGTACACTTCAAAATATATGTACTAAACAAACAACACGGTCCGCGGGGGTGTCGGTATGTCTGTGTACAGTGCCGCCGACCGACTAGTCCCGAGGTGCCAACTTATTTGGACTGCAAGGCAAATGAATGAGTAGAGGAAGATAACTATCGTTATCTTCTTTTCTCTTCGCCATCAGGAGGACTAATGCTGAAATGTTAATTAAATGGCGTTTATACACTCACGTATACACGAACAGAGGATTTATGGAGACTCACATTGGCCACATGTTCGATGTAAAGTGACCTACTTCACGGAAATGAGAGTGAGGTTGATTTCCATGGATTTTGAATTATTCATGCTGAAACAAGGTGAGCAATGCGTTAGACGGCGTGGGGGCAGTAGCCTACTTGAGGCTACTTCAAGCGGCCGGTTAGGTCCTTCGCAGCAAAACTAAATGGGTTAAGTTGCCAATTTCAGCACCCTAATGTAATGATATAATCAAAGGGGTAAGCATTTATTTGAATTATAGCCCTCATGTGTCCTTAAAGAGGGGCTTGGTGATGTCAATGGATAATGTAATTCAAGTAAGCTGTCGTGATTTCGTAGATGTTGCCGGTATTTTGTCAAAGATATGGTATATCATAATATCTAGTACAGTTTTTGTCATGCTACCAATGATGGGGCATTTACCAAAAGACTTGGCCTGATTGGCCCCATTGGTCTTGCATGTTCCCAAATTCCTGACAAGTTGCCAAAGGTTGGGCTTTTCTACCAAAGGTAAGCGTTACCAATAGTTTGGTACGCTTCCAAAGGCCAGTCATGTTGCCAAAGGTCTGGCACGTTGCCAAAGACCTGATACGTTGCCAAATACCTGGCACGTTGCCAAAGACCTGACATGTTGCCAAATACCTGGCACGTTGCCAAAGACCTGGCATGTTGCCAAATACCTGGCACGCTGCCAAAGACCTGACACGTTGCCAAATACCTGGCACGCTGCCAAAGACCTAGCATGTTACTAAAGGCCTGTCACGTTGCAAAAGACCTGGCATGTTGCCAAATACCTGGCACGCTGCCAAAGACCTGACACGTTGCCAAATACCTGGCACGTTGCAAAAGACCTGGCATGTTGCCAAATACCTGGCACGCTGCCAAAGACCTGACACGTTGCCAAATACCTGGCACGTTGCAAAAGACCTGGCATGTTACTAAAGGCCTGTCACGTTATGAAAGACCTAACTTGTTACAAACAAAGTCATTGGCACGTTGTGAAAGACCCGACACGTTACCAAAGACCTATGACATGTTACCAAAGTCCTGGCACGTTGCCAAAGACCTGGCACGTCTCCAAAGGCCAAACATTTCTCCAAAGGCCTGGCAAGGTGCCAAGTGCCTTGCGTGTTGCCAAGGACCTGGCACGTTTCTAAAGGCCTGGTACGTTTCCAACGACCAAACATATTGCCAAAGGTCTGGCAAGGTGTCAAAAGCCTGGCACGTTGCCAAAGGTCTGGCATGTTTACAAAGACCTGGCACGTTGCCAAAGACCTATACCATGATGTCAAAGACCTAACATGTTGCCAAGGGCTTGGTGTCTTGCCAAAGGCATGTTGCCAAATGCATGGCACGTTGCCAAATGCCTGGCAAGTTGCCAAAAGACTGGCATATTCCGAAAGTCCTGGTACGTTTCCAAAGGCCCGGCATGTTGCTAAAGGCCTGGCACGTTCCCAAAGGCATGGGACGTTTCGAGAGGCCTGGCACGTTGCCAAATACGTAACATGTTGCCAAAGGCCTGGTACGTTGCCAAAAGCCTGGCACGTTGCCAAAGGCCTGGCATGTTTCCAAAGACCTGCCACGTTGTCAAAGACCTATACCCTGATGCCAAAGGCCTAACATGTTGCCAAGGGCTTGGTGTGTTGCTAAAGGGCTGGTATGTTTGCAAACTCCTGGCATGTTGCCACGGGCCTGGTATGCTGTCAAAGACCTGACTTGTTGTCATCAAACGCTTGGTTTGTTGCACGAGGCCAGGCATTTTGCAATAAGTTGCCAAGTCATCTACAAGTCTGACCAAAAAAACTTTCAAAAGGCTGACCTGCTGTCGCTTTCCCTGGAGTCAGACCTGACTGTTTAAACGGAACATATAGTCTATTTGGAGAACCGGTACAGACAAATCACATTCAATCCCACAGCAGGTAGCTAATATTGCTCCGCTGGGTGCGCTATTCTTAAGCCAGCAGGCTGAGATTCAAGGAAGTGTTTGGGGGCAACCGCTGCCTCCCCCCACACAGACTCCACTTAATCCAATAAGGGTATTTATAAATTAATGGATCATAGTAACATGTCATTCACTTTGCCTAAACAAATCAAATGGAGGTCTGGGAAGGCAGACGACAACATTCGGCACGACACACAAGATTAAACATGGTTTGGATCTAGATGGTTTGCTATAGCCCGTCCACGGATGAACATGTACCGGGAGGTCCGGGGGCTTCGAGTGTTTCGATTGAGGAAGTATGCCCAACGAGTCCCAACTTGTGCGAGAAGGGGGTTGGCAAAGTGAGCCGGGACTGCAAGCCTCTATCTTGCCAAATAATGACTCGGGGGGGGGACCAACGCCGCTACTTGGCATTTATGCATTAATAGTCGCACTTTGAGAAACCCCTCGTTACCCGCCGACGATAATTAATTAATCACCTGTTAGCCACCGGGGAGATGAGGGGTATCGCCCGTCATTTTTTCTTCTTCAAGAGGTTGGATGATAGAAGCCGGAGACGGGGTGATGGTAGGGGGTATACATAATGAGCTCCACGTGCCCTCAGCCTGTCGGGAAATGAAGACAATTATCCGGCATGGACGGATCTAAGGTCGGAAGCGTCCGTGCAGAACTCTGCATATTTGATGGCCTCCCTACTCATCTTCCGTCTTTTCCTTTTCTTCTCTTAAATTTTTTCCCCTTGTGGTTGCCGCTGAGGAATGCCAGGGCCAAATTATTGAAAAATTCATCATGCATAGAGTAAAAGGAGGAGATTGAACTCTGGTGATCCGCTGATGAATCAGACATTCTTGAAGCTAAAATGCTTTCCATTGCAAAACGTCTTCTTTGCTTTTATCTGAACGGGAAGCGTGCATGCCTACAGAAGTTAACGAAGTGAATGTGCCGTTTGGGCAAATCAGATTTGACTAGATCGGGATCTGAACTCGAACCAGCGCTCTCGTGACCACCTGAGCTATCCGGCCCATAGGCGGCGACAATTAAAAACACGTACTTCACAATGTTTACTGGGGTGGACGACGTTGACTTCCAACTGTCACATATCTCCAGTGATCGCAACCCTCCCCTTAGTTGACTTGTTGGATGGCCTCCTAAAAGCTATAGGCAGGTCAGGCAAAACTGCAGGCACTGGGCAGATCTCCTGGTCGGTTTGTCTTTCCATGTTTGCCTGAGTGGATTAACAGTGGAGTGGAGTTTACAACGTGCTTGCTCGGAGCACAGTACAAATGCTAGGGGACGCGGCTTTCTGAAACAGGTAATGCATCAATGTAAATGATCAGCATGACAAATGGGATATGGAGAACGACAGGTAGGCCTAATTGAAAACGAGAAACTGACATACTGTACATTCACCAAATTTTAATGGGGTTTCTTATAGTCTAGAGTGCCCTTAAAGGGTCATCAGACCTTTTTTATGGAAATGGGACGTTAAAAAGTGCACAGTCCGGTTGCCGGGGCAACAACGGGGATAATGCGAGGGAGACTGTCGTCGTCATTCGATGCGCACTCGCTGTGGCTCTTCTAGAGTGCGCGTCGGGCGTGGGGCTGGAGTGCTCACGTGCGATTATCCCCCGGTTGTCGTAACGGCACGGCCCGCTCAGCACTCGGTCCTCCCGGGCTAGATTACCCACTGGCACGTATTTGTGTGTAGTGTCTCCGCCACTCTCATAACACAATTCCCCAGTCAACGAGGACGAAGAGGCAGGGTAAGGGGGAGTCAGATGGAGTGAATACATTGCTTGCATGCTGACGATGCATTTCCCCCGCTTTTCCATTTTCAACCGGTCTTCTGTGTAAATCTGCGAAGCACGACGTCACTCACTGAGTGCTTCAGGGTGCTTGCTGCTGAAGTGTTACAATAGCTACATGTGTTTGGACATGGGGTTTGAGGCCAAACAAACCCGGTCTTTGAAATCGACTGACGCGCTAGCTTGCATAGTCCGCAACCAACGACCAAGAGACGAGTATCGTACCAGTGCACTATGGTAGGCTACTATACACATCATATACAATGTCCCCTGGTTATCTGGGTAGGAGAAGAGACGAGGTCACCAAATACATCTTGCTGCCAAACAGTTCCAACCTCGTTATGTCCTGTCCTTAGGCCTATAGCAGGATAATCCCCTAACATTTCACCTTTTTTAAGCCAAAGGGCTTTGTGGAAAGTATCACCGAACTCCATCGTGCATCACCCACGATTGAAATCACTAGGCCAACACTTGGACTGGTTTTATCAAAGGTGATGGGAGTTTGTGATTTTGAATTGCTTAATCCAACCGTTGTGCCTCCGTTTTAAATCCAATAATGTTACGAAATCATGTTCGGACCAACGTTGTCCATTTGTTTTTTGAGTATTCCCCATGTTTTTCTGCAGCGTACACTATTGCGCTAGTGTGTATATACTATATACAGGACTAATAATCAAATCGACCCGATGCTGACAGACAAGCGAAAAGCATGTGATCACATTGCACGTAAGTGTAATCCCAAACACCACCAAGGCGGGTATACCCTGTGTTTTAGGCAGAGTGTACGGGCGGCCCGCTGCCCCAAGAATTTGTCAAGGCAACAACAGCCATTGGAATCTACCAGGAGGCTAAGAAGAGTCCAACAAAAAAACCTCTCCATTGCAAATTGTCACACCGAACGGTATGAGAAAAACAGCAACAACACTTTGATTCGATTGAAATCCCAATGTGCTGACGTAGCAGCTAGCAGGCACTGAATAATTCATGAGGCCGACCTCCTCCCTGCCCATCCCTCTCAATCTCCATCTCGTCTGCCGGCCCTCTGAGGTGCACACTGATTATGCAGAAAGGTACGAGCTTTTCAATCGAGGTGGATAGATGGAAGACACACTGAAGTGGCGTCACTCGATAGGGGTGTGGGGTGTAGGACGTCTTTCACTCCAGGAGGCTCTTGTACCCGTCAATGGCGGACATCAAAGGGCGAGGGCGAGCCTCCCGCATTCCCAATTGCCCCGCGTGAATCCAGCGGGGCACGGTCGCTTGCGTAGACCGTGACTATCGTCAGGATCTCGGGCGACACATTATAGATCCACCCGGACGATATCGTTAATTTCGCGTTCGGCACGCCTAATTAACCCTTAGACATATCATTATCGTTCCGCAATGAAGTGTTTCTGGACATACATGGGTAGGTGTTATGTCTTAATCTATGAAGCATTTTTGGGCGCACAAACAGTGCAAGAACATGTACGCCAACAACTGTGTTTTATAATTTATTTTTCTTGCAGACCCGTTATAGTCAACCATTTCCGCACCTTTGAATCGAAAATGAATAATTACTTGGAGAAAGTATTCGTATTGAGACGGACTTAACCAACACTGAGTATAATCCTGACCAACTTTTATCAATGGTACCTACATACTCAATTAAATTTTATCTATTTGGTAGCCTATCTAAACCAATTGCAGATAAGTTTTACCTGCATACATTAATTATTTGACTATTGGACTGTTTTGTGGGTTTTATTTTTTAATCAGGTTGCCGTATGAAAAAAGGGCCGCAGAAGTGGTAACGAACACCCAGGTTCGCGGGGAGGTAGCTGTGCATTATGTTCCAGTCTCTTCACAGAGGCGCCTAATTAACCGACTTAGGCGATACTCTATCATGTCCTACCGGGAAAGCGGGCCGGCTGTTCCCGCTAGAATTCCCCGATTGATAACAGGACGCTCCCTGGACGAGTGGCACTCTCGACCAGTTCACACGGACGGTCAAGCAGGGGAATGACATTTTGGAGAGTGCTCGCATGTAACCCTCGTCCACTGGACTGATGGATGAAGGATGGTGGAGAGAGCCAGATAGAGAGAGAAAACGGCAGACAGACAGAGAGGGGGAAGACAGATACAGAGAGGCAGACACAGAGAGACAAGAGACAGGGATAGACAGAGAAGCAGAAAGACAGAGATACGGATACAATTATAGGCCTAGATAAAACAAAAACAGGCTAAGGTAAAAGGAGACACTCATAGACATAAAAACGGAAAACGTCAGGGAAAAAAGAGACAGAGAGAGGCAGGGACTGCGAGCGAGGGAGACATAGAGAGACAGACGCCGAGACTCACAGACGGAGACAGAGACAGGGAGAGTGACAACAGTCTGATACATAGAGACAGGAAGATGCACAGAGATTGATGGAAAGACGGGTTCAATTTAGGAGAAGATCGGAAAGAGTAGCACAGACTTCCACAGTAATACTCCCGAAGTGTTCTTGGATAAAATGGCTGCACTACATGTTTTACTCGTACCGAACATAGCTTCTCTGATGCAACAATACAACCCTTGCACCATCTCACTACCATAGCCTGGTGCGTCTATAAATAGCCTGCTGCCTCAACCTCCTCAAGAATGCCGTGCATCAAGTTCAGGGCGGGGGAGTACACAACACGGATAAAAGCATATCTGGAAAAATAAGCATGCCGCAATACGCACTATAGATGTACGTGATTAGTTTGTTGTCAAAGACGCCTTCCTGCATGATAGTGCGCATGCCAACAGAAAGCGATTTGCGGAGACAGAAACGCTGCTCTTCAGATCAACCAGCTGTTTATGGCCGAGCACCGCCAGAGGATCTCCACGCCAGAGCTCAAACAGAAATGGCGTAAGGCGATACGCAGATGGACGCTCACTGACTCTCCTCGGACACCCATCACGTGGATGGTTTGACAAGGGCACGAAAGTAAGAAACACAGTGCTCTGAATGTGACGGATCAATGGGAAAACATTCAAGGGATCAATTTACACCAAGCTGTAGAGTCTTCTCCCTACAAACAGATGATGGCGCTCTCGTGCTCGTGGTACCAAGTAGAGTCCCTGTATATATAGGGACTCTACGTGGTACGAACACGGAAATAAATGACCTATAGACGGACAACAGGGGGCGCAAGAGCGAGAGTTAGTGGAAGTCGCCATTTTGTAAATCATTGGGAAAAATATGAGGGAGCCCCCGCGTTGTGATGTCACAAACCGCTGGCAAAGATGAACGCATGTCTCGTCGCGCGTTTATAGAATGCACATGAGTATATAGAAGTCGGACCATCCACTGCAATGCAACATTCTGATGTTGTTTTCAAGTGGCGATGTCTCTTTGGGTACGAGTGCATACCACTAAATAACCTTTCATAGCTAGGCCATAATGCAAACTCATCACCAAAATTAATGCTAAATAATTCATTAACAATGATATGATATTAGGCGCTCAGTCACCAACTCGGACATGTTTATTGGTGTACACCAGTACCCGCATGTACATACTGTGTACATCCCCGTTTCCTTTGGATGGATTTCTCTGCCTGAAAGACGACACTAAACCATACTCAGGGAAAGTCGACGGAATCGCAAGACCCCACATGCCGCCCTAGGTATTCCGCGTTGGCGATGAAACTCACGGAAGCCCCAATTGGAACGGGTGAGATACTGCTTCGCTGGAATCGCCCGTTACCCGGTTCACCAACCTCTAGCAGGATTTACGAGATGAAATTTCAGGACGGCGGAAAAAAAGGCAATAAAAAGGACTGGACCCCTTGAAAAAAAAAAACTGGAACTAATATTTCGTACCATAAACCCACCCCATCCATAACATTGTGACTCATTTCGTCAGTTAATCTTTCGGACCATCGACTAAAATGACAGAGCTGCGTTTCAATGAAAAAAACAGTGTTCCCTCGGTGATTCCATTGGCAAGGAAGCTGGCCGTTAAACACTTGAATATAAACATGTAGTTTCATCCATTACCCCCACCCCCAATTATGCGTCTCGGGTTTAATTGAGCGCTTCTTTTAAGACCCCAAGTCAGTGAAGATTTTGGCAGACGTGTCTAATCGCTAAAATATCCCACGCCCCGACTTAACATCACATTTGCATGAGGCGTGCTTTACAACGTGGCTGTTGTGATGCAGACGCATTCAGAAACCTTTGCAGTCGGATCCTGTCTCATTCACACCGCCAGAACGTCCACCTGCAGATCACAAATTCACAAATTGCAGATCACAAATTGCAGATCGGCATCGCTTTTCCTGACTCGTCTCTCATTTGCGGCTGGTGACAAAGGCCAGGACAATAAATCAGCCGCCCGGTGAAGACAGGATGCCCATGCAACCCTCTCTCCGTCAGTCGGCTAATCAAGGCGAGTCCCCGTGTTTACACGGAGTGCTTCTCCCGTTACAGACTGTGATGACTACGGCCACTAAACGGGCCGGAATAATTGTCAGCGGGTGAAATGCTGTATAGAGCATCCTGAGTATTGTATATGAGTGTATATGTCAGGTTGCTCTGATCAGGACGAAGGCGCTTGCGGTTTGACAGTAAACAAGAGAAAGAGAGAAGGAGGTATATGTCTTGCCATGTTGATTTAGATACAAATAAAAATCAGGAGAACATAGGCGTCTGTATTTAGACAAGACACGGCCCAATTTTTGTTTCCCCGAACTTGACTTCCTCACGTCATACAATTTTGTCGGGTAAAAAAATTCACCGATTCAAAATGGCATTTCGCTCCACTGCACCGGATTTTTTTTGTTTCAGCGCCGGGTCTGCTAATTCGATAACTGAAACAACGCACGGCGAATGTGGCGACCTCCGATTCTCTTATGCCTCTGAACGTTCTAATTGGGTTTTCTTGGCTACTTCAAATTCGCGGCCACCTTGCCGAAGAGCGGCGGCCGGTTGCCGAGTGGGCTCAGCGGGTACCAGTGAACGAACGGCGGAGTCGAGGAGAGGCAAGCGAGCGAGCGTCTGCCAACCCCTGCCATGCCGTCCGTCAGTGGCTCCCGCGTCTGCTCTGCTTCTTAACTCGATTCCCAATTATGACCCAGACGGTAGATTTCCCGACCACGGGTCTGGTTGGATTAGCTCTCAGGCAACGAAGTAAAATGATTTAAAATAATAGAAGTAATAGACGAGGATGAGGGAAGTTGAATTCTGATAATAACCTGGCAATTGAAAGGGAAGTTGGGTTACATTTCAAAGGGATATCTCTAATCTTCTATCTACTGATCACGCGATATCGTTTGCAATCCAAGGTTGGTTGGCGAAGATCAGGTTTTCTGCTTTTACCATTCACCATCTGCCATTCATCAACATGATATACGCTACTGCACAAAGGACTGACGACGAGGCACTTATTGTCGACACTAACCTACATACAAATGAATGCTGATGACTGATGACTGAAAATGGCATGTCCACCGAGCAATTCTGATCAACTCAAACAGCTCTGTGGTAAAGGTGTCTGGTGTCTGCAATGGAGAGTAAGAGTTGTTCGTTCGAATCTCATCCGAGCTACCGCTGTTTTGTTTTAAAAGCAGGTAATCCTGGAAAACAACGCACTTACAGAACTGACACCGCGTCAGAGAAATGGACACCTGGAGGTTGACGTGTCTGCACTAGAAAACAGGTGTTGTATAGTCGAATCCCAACGAGGCTATTACCCGTGTCTTTCACAAACAGGCAATCATGGCATATGTGCGTATACCGCGCTTAATACAGCACTAACGCCATGCTAGGAAAGTAGACCAGAATATAGGTCAAGACACTTGCACTGGAAAGCCGTAGTTGTAGATTCCGCCCTTTTTTTACAAGCGGGTTATCGTGCAAAAGCAATGAGCTCACAACGCCAGGAAGGTGGGTAAGTATAGGTATAAAGATGTCTACCCTTGAGGACAAGCGTAGCATGTTCCAATCCCATACGAATTGGCGATATTTTTTTAAAGAATGACTTGTGATTAAGAAAGACTCTGCGCTTATGGTATATTAGACGACAGACCGGCCAGATCGCAATTGAAAGATTAATGCCATACGGTCAGACGGTCGGCATGGTTACCGCATCAAGTATTCATGCAATCCGGAACCGGGGCTAAAGAACCTCTTTATGCCCCTACGAACGCAAGCCTCCTTCCGCAGCAAAGAAGTCAGTCGCATCTATAAAGCTCGCAGCGAGGAGATTATAAATCTGAAGTTATTATTAGTAGCGTGAGCAGGCCTGGCGTTTCGATTCTCGCAGGGCCTCAGCCAATGCTAGCATGACACGGTCAAAAAGAATACACGATGGTTACTCAACCTAAACGAACATGACCATTGCATGCCGTGCTGGCCTTCCTCAGAATGGCACGGACAGCAGACAGTCGAGATGATTACTCATGATTACTGCTCGGGAAGACATGACATCTTGCTTCTTGTAGGAGCTTTCTCAAAGGCACGATGACACGACCAGTTACCGAGTCGATTATTAAATGACGAGAAGATAATTGACGTTATTGGTGTTGGCGTTTCAATCGGTTGATTGCAAAGTTTGACTTGCACCAACGCAGACGACGATCCTACCGTAATTGGTTCCAGAGCGCAGCTGGAACCGTGTGAACGGACGCACTGAATTATTGGACACCAAGAGAACCCTACAAGTCATGAATTATTCACCTTGGCGGCCGGTTCCCGTCATCCATTATCAAATGGCGGCTCATCTTTCAATTGCAGGCAGAACCTTGATGAAACATTCAACGAGGGTTGTGTTTTTGTGTTTTGAAGGAAGTGAAGGTGGAGGAGGAAAAGGAGGAGGACTACCAGGAAGAAGATGAGCTGGAGGAGGAGGAGGAAGAAGAGGAAGAACGAGGTGGGGGGGGGAAGTGGAAGAGGAGTTGGAGATGGATGAGATGGAGGAAGTGGAAATGGAGGAGGAGGAGGTGGATATGGAGGAGGAGGAGGAAGTGGAGATAGAGGAGGAGGAGGAGGGGGAGGTGGAGGATGGGGTGGAAGAAGAGGAGGAGGAGGTGGAGATGGAGGAGGAGATGGAGATGGAGGATGAGATGGAGGGGGAGGAGGAGTAGGAGGAGGAGGAGGAGGAGGAGGAGGAGGAGGAGGAGGAGGAGAAGGAGGAGGTGAAGATGGATGATGAGGAAGAGGAGGAACAAGAAATATGTGTACTCAAATTAGTATCAATGCCTGACAACTGATAGTCTCCTGAAATACGACTCTGTCATGGACACAGCTCGCCTGAGCGTTGATGCGACTGGAATTCTCAATAGGACTGCATATCGTGACGAGGCAATCGCTTTATGCCGTGCACACGCAACACTGACGAGCAGGGAGCCGATCATTGCTCATGCACGGCATTGCACTTGTGCGGTCACAAAAACCCTTTAAAAACGGTCCAGGATGATTTTTCAAGCGACGTGGCGGTATGTCGCCAACAAAGAACCTCCATTGACGTGTCACCGACAAGATGGAAACTTCCACCATGTGCATTAGCCTGCCCGTCACCCATGCGAGCGGCGTAAACGATGCAAATCTCCACTTTGGGCAGCCGAGGGAAGTAGAGGGAAAGTGGTGATTTCACAAGGCCATGTATAATTTCCTCTCGGTTTTCAATGCCATCAAAGCGTGTTATCGAGCTTTGAAAAACAGCGAATAAAAATTGCATCCCTACATGAATCAAACCTTGGGCCAGTCGGTAAAAGAAGTAAAACACAAGCCTCCGTTGCCTTTGTTTTTCAAGAACCACTTTCCCTAAAAAAATGCATACACTTTTGAAGGCGAGTAAGTAATGAAACAAAAAATCAAAACAGAGCTCCTCAAAGATACCGCCGGCATCAAGACCGGACATGCCATCTCCTTGCTAATCTACGTATGCAAATCTCAGCGACCTTTTTGCTGGCCTCCTAGTGGCGTTGCTAGGGCGTCGCTATCCGTGGGCGGGGCCTTGGGGGGCCCCTGCCTAATCCACTCGGCACTGACAACAAGCCATTAACGTTAACGGTTAAAGTGAAGATGGGGGGGGGTTGGGGGAGAGATGGAAGAAGGGAGAAGGGGGTTGTTGGAATCTGGGAATTAACGGATTAAGTCCACTCGGCTTGCTATAACGCCATCGGCCTGAAAGCCTGTAACCTGCAGGAACCAGAATTCATGACGACTCTCAAAGGACGGGCATCGCGCCTTGATGGCGAATTAAAACGAGAGTGAGAGAAGAGAAGGGGAAGTACAGACAGACAGAAAGAGGGGAGACGGATCGAGGGATGGGGACAGAAAGACAGCGAAAGACCTGGACGGAGAGAGACAGAGAGCAGGACTCGGAGAGAGACTTAGAGAGACATAGAGAGACACAAAGAGAGACGGCTAGAGACATAGAGAGACACACAGAGAGACGGCTAGAGACATAGAGAGACATAGAGACATATGAGATAAATTGAGAGACATAGAGAGACATGGAGACATAGAGAGACATAGAGACATAGAGAGACATAGAGAGAGACATAAAGAGACATAGAGACATAGAGACATAGAGAGACGTATAGAGACAACAGAGAGACACAGAGAGGCATATAGAGTTACAGAGAGACATAGAGACACACACAGAGACGGATAGAGACATAGAGAGAAATAGAGAGATAGAGAGACATAGAGAGACATAGAGAAAGAAAAAAGAGAGACATAGAGGGGCTGAGAGCGACAGAGGCAGACATAGAGACCGAGAGCGACCGAGGGAGACAGAGAGAGACAGAAAGAGACTGAGAGAGCCAGAGAGAGACATGGAGAGACGAATGGACACAGATGGACACAGATGGACACAGTGAAAAGACAGAGGGGTGGAGAGAGAGACCGAGAGACACAGCGGGAGAGAAAGATAGATTTATAAAGAAAAGAAAAGAAAAGCTGATGTTCGCCACGCGGGCTAAATGTGCACGTACATGTACATGTACATATAGTACATGTACATGTACATGTAGTTAGGGCTGTGCAGTAATCGCAAAATGAGGTTGGGGTACAATCCGCATCTGGTAATAATTCCAACGCATATTTCACGGGTGCAGTTCTCATTCAATCTGACAGCTAATTTATCTTGAGTCTTCGGAGGGCTATACGGAGCACGCCAAAAATAAATCATTTAGATCAAGACGACGAAGAAGAAAGAGGATTAGAAAGAGGATAAGAAAAGGAGGAGGAGGAAGAAGAAGACGAAGACGACGAAGAAGAAGAGATAGAAGAAAGAATAAGACGAAGACGAAGAAGACGGCGAAGAAGAAGAAGAAAAGGAAGAAAAAGAAGAAGAAGAAGACATATTTCCGGTCCTTTACAGAGGATACTGAACTGGAGTCGGTGGTATATTTCAGGGTGAAACAAGGAACTTCAAGGGTACAAAAGTCAAATTAATTTGAAAACTAAAATCATTACAGGATAGGCAGATGACCATGGTCGTTATTATGGTATTCCAAACCTAACCCAGCAGGGGGGAATTATGTTAAAAAGAAAAAAATAATTTATTCAAATGAAAATATGTTTACACATTATATCTTTAAGTGTCCCTGAAATTGGCAGTCTTTATGTGGATGAATGAGATGAAGGAATGCATAAATGAATCCAAGATTGATAAACACCACTTGGGAAATGTTGCCTGTCACAATACAGTCCTCAATGGACGGGTCTCGATCATTTGCACAGTTACAGAGCGACTTTTACGAACGAGTCTGGGGTCTTTACGAAAACAAAACCACACGTCCAATCCAATTTCCTGTCGTTTGATTGCCCGATTATTCACTGGCCACGGAACAATCTATTCCGTTCCATTTGCATGTCGACGTGTGGAGAAACGCCAAATAGTTGGCAAGGATGCCACTTTGCCCCGATGGTTTTTTTTTTTAAACCTCCCCTTGCCTTCTCTGTTCTGAGCTGATGAATGCTTCTGCCTGACTAGATTGAGCCTATCGGGTCTCGTGATGGCTGGCAGTGAGGCAGTGAGGGATTTCAAAGGGTCCAATATGTCGGTTTAGTCTAGTACTTGATAGACAGAGACACAGTGGCCTTGCTCTGGCCACTATGGGCAGCGAGAACCTTCCATTCGGGGACACACAAAACATGACCCAACTCAGGTAGAGATGCTAAAGACGTGCCTTATGACCTGGGTTTACAGTGACCATGACAAGGGAGACGGGAAGGGATGCCATGGCCTTAACAGACCAGTATATATACATGTCATGGATATACCATGTTCTTGGCAAAAGGCAAAACACGGCATGGACATACAGTGACCTTGATATTTAAGTCAAGTGATGTCATGAATATGTATGACTATTGGACGCCCGTGTATATTCACGTACAATGACCCTGGTCAAGAACGATCGCCCACCCCCACCAGCCGACACAAAAAAAAGGCAAAATCTATAGACATTAACAGCCCTAGATTCCATGCATCATTGTACTGAATATTTGCGTCGGGGCACGTCGCACACAGACCAAGGCCAGATTGTGCGAATCACTGTTTGCCATTACGGTTCACGTCAGGCAAAATATCCCTTAAAGCCCCTACACAACATTTGTAAGATCGAAAAACAGAAATGTTCACAGATTTACATGAAACTTATACAGTTTGAAGATGGTTATAGTATCACTAAAAACCTCTCACTGAAATATTTCTGCCTAAAATGTTGTATTTTGGGAGAAAAGAGTAAAAGAAATCGTTTACATCTCACCGAGATCTAAACTATTGTTTGGAACAGTACGGCGTTGAATGCTGCATTGTCGCGAAACAAATGAAGCGGTTTTCACGATTTTCTCGAGACTCGGTTGGCGGATTGAGCTGAAAATTTCACAGGTGTACTATTTCATGCATATGTAGGATCAGACAACGTATGGATGTTATTCTTTGACCTTGACCAATGTTGTGTAGGGGCTTTAAGCTGAATTACATATTTCAAACGGGTGGACCAAAGGGGTTGAAATCAGAGATTGAAGGAGAACTCTCTGAACCTACGACAAGAAAAACCAGCAGCAGAAGAAGAAGGAGGAGGAAACGGAGGTAGCATTTCGTCAAGTCACAATGGGCCTTTCTAGCGGCGTTGAAGGACGAGGCTTGACGGTGGGAACTTGGGATTTGGGACCAGAGGTCGACAGCTTAGAGGGGGAGGATGGCGATGAGGTAGGAGTCTGTTGCCGAGGATTACTGCGCTGCAGAGAATCTTGTCGTATCTCGGCCCTAGAAACTTAAGTTTATTTTTTCACATCCGTAGTCTGCTGGGCTAAGCTGATACTATCGAGAAAACTGCATGGAGATCAAGAAATAGGTAATACAACTCCTCCTGGCAGAATTCTACCAGTCATCATGGAAACTAGTCAACTTATATGAACCAGGGACGTTCAGATGGAATTCAATTCAATGTACTGCTAGATATCGTATTTCCAAACTATGTTCTCAAAGGCAGAGCCCTCTGCCTTTGAAAAAGGTCCTGCTAGGATCGAAACGTCATGCCCACTCAATTTTGAGATTTGCATTTTGTTAATTTTAGCCAGTAAGCAGTTTGCAACATTGTTGTATATCACTATATTTTATAATTATGTTAGTTTGGTTATAACAAATGGTTATAACAATTCGTCGGAAAGACTAAGGCTTTGATGTCACGTAAGACCCATATGCAGAGGTCCGTGCTGTATCGCAGATTAAAGATCCCGTCTAGAAATCACTGGCTAAGGGTACATCCAATCTCTCACAGCCGAACAGCAGATGAATTCGGACATCGGCCGAAACGAGTTGGGTACTGGGGCCTCGTTCACGGTGAAGTCCCCTGGCCGCCATTCATTTGGACGAGTATCAGATACGGCGTGTTTCCCGCCGGCACTGCCGTAGTTCCGAGTCCCCCACCTCTCCTTAATCTCCAGGGTCCCCCAAAGCTCCGTGTTATACAACGGAATGGCATCATTTATAAACATCTCGGAAAGGGCCCGTTCAGACTAAAGGGTGCTGTGTGTGGTTTGCGGTATGATGTATACGAAACAATATCAAGAATGGCATGTTTACCCACGGCATTGCTACCGGTACGTCTGGGCACGAGAAGTCCTCCTTCCCCTCTAGTCCCAGACAGTCGTCTTCAGATCTCTATCCCTCTACATTCCCCCAGGGGCTGACATCGCTCGGACAATGAATGCAATATCCGTTTCCAGGGAATTTATATTCATTTTAATTCCCATATCTCTCCTCTCCCTCTCCACCTCTCCTTCTCCCTCGCAATCCCTAATGACTTATACACACTGCTTGGTGCGTTGTACTGTGCACGTCAACCAATGCTACGGTAATTTTTAGTGTGGGGATGGCAGGGGGGGGTCTTCGGTGGAGGGAGAAAAGTGATGAGCTCTCCAGAATCCGTCACCATGGAGTAATTGAGTTTTCAATTTGGTCCAATCCTTTGCGTGAATCACTGTTAAATTTTATGCCGTTTCTCGGGGCACAGTGGTACAACTAAGACATGCAACGTACTGCGTGATGTCGAGAAATGAATAAGTGTTTGGTTTTCCATTTTCAAACTGAACCCAATGAAAAAATAACCCTACCAGAATTATCGCTACCGGTTTGAATCGTTACTATGAAAAAATGAAGGGCAACCTTTTGGTCAAAATATCGACTGACAATATGCTCAACTTATCAATGAATATCGACTGACAATATCCTCAATAATCAATTAATATCGACGGATGATATACTCATTAATCAATGATTATTGACGGATGATATATTCAATGATCAATGAATAGCGACTGATAATATCATACTCAATGATCAATTCATATCGACTAATAATATACTCAATAATTAATGAATATCGACTGATAATTTACTAAATGATCAATGAATATAGACTGATAATTTACTAAACGATCAATGAATATCGACTGATAATTTACTAAATGATCAATGAATATCGACTGATGATAATACTCAATGATCAATGAAAGCCCCGATGATGGAATATGTTGGTCAAAATTCACAGACCCCCAAGATTTCCGATGAAACCAGGTCAAGCGTTTGGCAAAAGATGATCCGGTACACCTTTAGGCTCAATGTTTTTACAGTGTATAACCCAGTGCAAACATGTGTAGTTTAATCAACACCCATACCCACAGAACATAAATTGAACCACTTTTCAAGTACATACATGTACACTTATACGCTGACGTAAATGGTATTCATTTCACACATGCAGTTTTTCACCAGCACTCAATGATGCGAACTTGTCATGAGAGTGCATTAGGCACGCAGCGGGCGGGAACAAACCCACGGAACCAGACTAATATGGCGGACTAAAACGCTCGGCTACGGCCGTCGCACGACCCGTATTGTGTAATCGACTATGCAGGGGACTAGATGCGGCCACGGTGGGAAGGCAAGGGGGAATCGACGCTGGGGATGAGAGGCACCAGTCTGGATTTCCGTCGTGGGATCCAATTACGAGTATAGTGAGCCCAGGTCTCGCTCACGGAATGAAATAAGGGGCTGGGGACGTGACAGATTCGTCAGCTACGCGTGAGCCCGGTTCTGCCGTACCACTACGGTTCCACCCCAACCTGTACATATCATACAAAGTCACGAGATAAAAAGAGAACTGACCAGTGGATCATCCAAAAAGCAAAGAAAAAAGACCGATAGCACGACCAATGTTTACATGCCATCACGAAATTTTATAGTGGGGATTTTTTTCATCTCATTTGGTGCAGAACAGGAGTAGAAATGAGCAAAGAAGACTACCGTAATTGTACATATTCTTCTCTGCATGTTCCATTGCTGCTCTGCGCCAAATGAGATGAACACACTGTCATACACACCATAAGACACGTGGTGGCATATAAACAGTGGTCGCGCAATCGGTCTACTCGACAGAGGCGGAATATGACCCTTATAGACATTTTTGTTAAGTGCCTAGCATGCTTTATATCTGTTAGTTCAGTGAAACTTAAACTAGTGTGTGCATGACTAAGGTACGATCAAATCGAGCCGATGATTATAAACAGGCAAGCGAAAAGCTTGTAACCACATAGCGAACTAGGAGGAAAGAGGTGGGAAGGGGGTGGGGAGGGGTATGTATTTGGATCATTTCATCGGTTTACGTGCTCGGAAGAATGCTCCACTTCCCCCAAACAGGACAGCCTCGGATTCCCACAGACATACTCATAGGCCTACTGCCTGCAGATACAGGGACTGCCAAGGGGATGTTTTAAACGGTTCGAGTTTTTCCCCCACCAAGCCCTCCAGCTAGGCACACAAATTTGAACCTGTGCGAGACACAGACCTGCCCAATTGAAGGCGACTGATCACGGTCAAGCGTGCACCGCGCACGCTTGCGGATTAGAAGCAGAAAGCGCCCAACGGCAGGCAGACCAGACAGAGCGAGACGAACGACACGGCCGGTTACGTCTGAGGTTTCAAAGAAAGAGTAAAAAAAAAACCTTGGCGCGGCAGAATTAATTAGTGGAATGAATTAGCCACTTCATCACCAGTGGTACGAGAATAAATAGAATAGCAGCTCACTCGATGATAGTTCGGGATGATTCATGATGTGGCGCTGGCGTCTCTGGTAGGAGAGGCATTTGGTCCGTTGGTCTGCGCGCCAATTCATAGCCACACTGCCGTTGAAGGGTAATACTAACTGAGACTATAGAGAGGCAGGCCTTTTGATCACGAGGGGGCAGCAGACACATCTCCAGGACCCCGTAAAGGGACGCTCAGCAAACGCAGGCTACAGCGCAGAATCACGTCAATTCACCTCGACTGAAGCTAAAAGTCAACTGATGCGATATCCTCTGTTATGATATAGCAATACTGCAAGATGAAGCTTAATTCGTAATCTGTCAAATTCTTTCCAATCATATAGGCCTATATTTATAAGTTGTGCTGATTTGTTTTGCACTTAAATGCTTCAAGAAAAAATAGCCTATAACACGTGCTTTCTACAGAAACCTATTTACCACTAGTTATCGTGACGTATCTCTCCTAATCCATAGCGAAAACTGTCACATTAATGATCGTATATAGGTCTATGTATCTATAAATATATTTCTTCAAGCGCTAACGCACACGACAGCCCATCAATGGTATTTGCCGCTTTTACCCATTGAGCCAATAGTAATTGGCTTTTATTGGTGTCATTTTCATGAAGATTAGAGCATTTCGGGCGGAATTTGCGCAGCCCACCGGGGACTGGGTCAGATGTCAGCTTGGAGCGTTAACACTGACACTTACCCAAGAAAATGGCTGATCACTCAATGAAGTTCTGAACTGATGCGCACTGTCCCCGTAGTGACCGTGCTTACGAAAATCTCATCAGAAAAGCCACGTGGTGCTTATCAGCGAAATCAAATTTGGATAATTATCGGTCTGCTGGGGTGGGGGTCAGTTTGGGGTGGGGTGGGTTGGAGGTTGGGACGGGGTCGGTGCAGCCTGGCCCAAACTATGTCATTTGTCAGCGCATTGTGGGACCGATGACGGGGCGGGCTGCGAAAGGTCGCATACTGGCACCCCTGCCGTCTGGCCTCGGCCTCCCATCGGGCCGTACTCGCACTAAACATACCCCCAATTGACGTCAGCAGTGGAATTAGCCCGGCTATTTATGGACGAAGCGAGCCTCCACCCCCATCAACCCCTCTCTCTCTCTGGGGTCTGTCCCGTGAGTCGCACACAGATGACCGTGCCTTCATTCCCCCTCCATCCCCGTCCGTCCCAGGGCTTGCAGAAATATTTTTATCCGCTTGTAAACGTTTTGGTGGAAAGGCTGAATACTTTGTTTACATTTTTTCCGGGCGGTAGAGTTCATAACCAGATTAATTTCCCTCTTGTTAGAGAGAGTGTTAGGGCTGAAAAATATGTAGGGCCTGGAGTGTGGAGGTAGTGAGTGCCATGGTATAGTGGTGCCAGAACTCCGCCTTCAATCACGAAGTTTCAAAAGGTTTAGATATTTTGTTCGTCTGCATTTTAAGACGTTTGCAAAGCGTGCGCACAAACTTAACCAAAATTAATGGACGATAAGATTGCAGTGTTTTGATGACCATTGTGAAAGGTTGAGAAACGGGGTTTCTGGAGAGAACGGGGTAAATTTTCACCTTGCTGCCTTTATGATTTCGTGACCTGAATAATCCCATCGACCTTCGTCATTGTCTTATCTTTCAATATGTAGGCCTACCTTTTCTAGTCAAATGCTGCGACCTTCGAAAACAAGTTTCTTGGGGCCCGTACAATCCTGACCTTCTTTGTAATGCTGTCGCCTTCTCAATCCTGAGACTGATTTTTTTTATTTTCTGGCCCTTATACATCTGTAGCCTCGTTCCTCTAAGGACGTTTATCATTTTGTGGCTTTTAGAATTCCTTAACCAGAATTGTGATCCTCATACGAACTTCATTAGTCTGAACCGCAAGATTCTCAGAGAGTGAATGTCCACCATTGGGGACAACAGTCCCACCATTATATCTCGTCTCAGAATCTTGACATTCCCATATGATGACTACACACACACAAAATATGGAGTCCATCAGAGCCCAGTATCTACAGCACAGCGATGGGGCTCTTATCTTGTTTTCGGAGAGAGAGGACGGGGTGGGAATGGGGGAAGGGATGCACTCCACAACACCAACCCAAGACCAGGAAGATGAGCAACATAACATTCCGACATCCTCTTATCTCGTTGATCTTAGGAGGTGGGGCAGGCAACGGATTGGGGGATCAGTCATCGCTAGGCCAGCGGCCCAATAGTTAGGAACCTTTCTCGTTCCGAATCAACCCCCCCCCCCCCCACTCTGCCCAAGCCAGCACCAGCTCCCATAATCATAGTGGGAGATTTACCTGGGGGAGGAGGTAGCGTGGGTTTCTACGTGTACACGGCACCGCAGCACAATAGCCGTGCTCCTGCGGACAAGCACGCTTCTGCCAGCTGTCACTAAGTCTCTGCGCAAGGTACACACTGTGGGAGTGTTTTGGTAGATTCATTTCAAGAAATATATAAAGCTCGAGTTTGGCACGTATGCATCTGGCATTCAAACCATGATACATCGATTGTAGTTAAGAAATTCCGTGTGTTTTCATTTCAAAGGAGTTTATTGACTCCATCTTTCTTTTCTTTCCTTTTCTTTTATTTGTCTTCCGAGACAAAGATTGAGTTCCCGTGTGGCATGTGAAAAGATATGGGCAACTTATTTTCTGAATGATGCATTTTGCGGACTAGTCAGGATAGGTCTAGACATGCAGGAAAGGTTCCGAAGACATAATCATCCCTTACACATTTCCCACAAAGTTCAAACTCAGTATCGTCATCAACGAAAACCAGAGAGGAAACGATCATATTCAATCATGGAGTTATATGGAGACTTAGTTTATGGGCCTCAAGGTTTTCGACCCTGGTAGGACCTTTCTGAAAAGCTATTCGGCCCGTAGAAAGGGCCCGCTATGACCTGAAACGCCATTGAACCCTTTGGGGTAAAAACCGAGACATCTCCATCCCATTGGGATCTTTCTCGAAGGCAAAATACCTATAGGAAGAAGAATCGAGATCCCTACCAACTTTGCAAGATTAGTGTAGACGGTCACTCTGCCCTGACTCTTACAACAAATAGCAAAACATTTGGGGTTCTTATCAATGTACCAGAATTCCGCCTCAGTGCCTATTGATATAAGGATATGATGGATCGCTTGGCCGTGCCCAGTTGGCATTTCCACTACCACAAATAAAGTGCAGGATGTCTATTTACATTTCCAGCCCCCGCTAAAAATTGGCTACAATCTTGACAAGAAAACATTCAACATTCCAAATTGTATATACCAAAGGGAGGAATATATATCTTGTGGGTAGCATGCTTCGGCTCGCGGCGTATTAAGAGTATTGACACTGTATACTAATTCCAAACTTATTTGTCAAAAATACAACAAGCTTAGAAGTGCCCTAGCCTTGATCAGTGCAAGAGTTTCAGAATAAAAAGAATTGAAAGTGATTTTTCATTTCATATCTTTATCTGTAGCTGTCATTCGATCGTTTTCATCTCCGTAAAAATCTGGGTGTTTCTTGTGAGACTGCTATCTTGTCAAAAAATGCTCACTGAGTATAGAATGCCCAAAAATATCCATATCATATAAGCATAACTGCCTGACTTTATGATCTCAGTGGTACCAAGGACCTCTGGGAACGATCCCGCTAGGATGGAAAGGTCAGACCTCTTTAACTCGTTATGGCTGCAAATTGTTGAAAATTGGAATCATCTGACTCAAGCAAAGCTAATGGAAAAGACACCTTGGTGTCAAGCAGGCGTTGAAACTCCCTTTGGAAGAGGGGGTAGGGCCCAGACCAAAGTATGTGAAGTTATTGGTAAACGAGGATTACATCACAAATCAATTGGGTTCAATCAACCTATAATTTCTTCCAATGTCAGGCATACCGACGATATCTTCCAAGCCTTGGACCACTTTCAATATCCCCCACTGATCTAACCTTGCTCTGTGATCTAACCATCCAATTCCAGTCGCCAGTATTACCAACGTCCTGCTTGCTGAACAACGCATTGGACAATACCGTTTGGGCATCCATAAGCATTACCTTTAAAACTAGCCAGTACCCTAACGAAAATGGTATTCTAAGATTCCTGAAGTCAAATACAAAACTCACAGTTTTTCTTTAGAAGTTGGAATGTACCGATGAAAGGTCGCCTACGGTTGTTTTTTTTCTTTCTTTCCAAGTTCAAAGGATGTGCTTCGTTTTGATTTATCTGTCTCTAATCAACTCTATTAAATTCCGTCGAGGGAGCCTGTACGTCAACATTCTGGGTTGTTTTCATTCTCATCCCTAGTCACATCGGTTTAGTTATAAATCAAAATGTTATGAACATACTATGGACATTATTTATATGTACATTATAATACACGCTATACCATTGGTCTTGGTTTGGTAGAGCCTTTTGTGACACTTTCACGTGGACAGGGTTAAAAGGGGGGATGTTGTCCATCGTGAAAAACAAACCGAGGAATCCGAACTGCGGACAAATATGGCGTTGAACCGATGGGACGGTGAGGCAAGGGGGAACTGCCATGTGGTCTGCATAAAAGATTTGTGTCATGGGGTTGAGTGAAGGGCTCCGCTCCTTTGGGAAAAGGGGATGTAAGGAGGAAGGTGATAATGGGGCAGAAGAGGAAGATCGGGGAAGAGGAGGGGGCTGGGGATGAGGGATGGTTGGGAGGGACTAGGGCGAAATGGCGGGATAGGAAGGCTACGGTGAAAGTGGTACACGAAGAAGTGGGGGCATGAAGGGAGATGAAGGGACGGGAGTTTGGTGGAGTTGGTAGTAGGGGGCAATGAAGTGGACAGAAGAGTGCATGTGTAGGGTTAAGGATGGATCGACGGCAGGGTCGAAGGATGTGGAACTGACAGGGGAGAGGGCGAGGGAAGAGGTGATAGATGAAGGGACTGGGTTAGGAGAGCCGACAGGCTGTTTCATTGGACAGTTAGCAAGTGCCAGTAGAGCTTAGAAAGGAGAGGGTCAGTTCATAGAAAGGTAATATGAGAAGAAACACATTAAAAAGGGTTGGTAGATGTCTGAGGGAAAGGATGGGGTTAGGGGATGGGGTTGCAGAGAAGTTGGAGTCAGCGTTGAGGAATGAGAGGAGAGTTGGATGAAAAATGGGGAAGAATGACTGTGATAAATAGTTGACGAACTGGAATATATGGCAGTTGATGGTTAATTTTCTTGACTGATGCCCTCTTACCAATAAAAACTGTTGACTATTTGGGAAGGCCTCCACCTAAGGGCTGGATAGCTCAGGTGGTAGAGCGCCGGTACATGAAGCCATAGGCTCGAGTTCAAATTACTAACCAGAGTCCTTGTGCTCTTTAATCAGCATACAATCAGCTTATAAAAGCTGCAAGCACATGAGTTAATCCGAAAGAATGATATAACACAGCCAAGCGACGCCTCCCTCAGCCCCTCCAGTTAATTCCTCGTCGATCTGACCTTTAGAGCTTAAAGACATTGAAGAAAACAAAAAGGAGTTCTGCTCAGCCCGGCTGTTAATAACGCGCTATTCAAATCATTCTTCAATTAGCACGTGTCGCTGCCGAGAACACTATCCGATGATCCGATCTGCGCCGTCGGCAGGAATGGGCACCGGTCGGTGAATTGTTGTGTGTTGTATGTGTGGACATTATTGGCGGCGATGCCCAGTCACAACACGGTAACGCCACCATCTGACAGTCACCTCAAGACGCGCACCGTAAATCCCAAGCTCATCACACCCGTGCGAGCGCAGCGCATGCCCCTTGTCACACGCTGCGATCGTGCATGGACTGTGACATGCTCATGCTCCAGGCGCAAACTAAAAATTAAAAAAGCGAAATAGAAACGGTATGATACAGTCGACGACGTCTCAACCCGCAATTTATTTATAATTGCGACAATGAATACTCAATGGAGATTCATTTTGAAGAGAAGTTTGACTGGCAACCAGTTTTTGCTTACTGTCCGCAGCTTAGCAGAGACCAATTTCATGGAGCTGCTAAGCACAGAAATTCGCTAAGCCGAAACACATTTTGCTTAGCCAAAACGGGTTACCAGCCAAAATCCTATGGGATATGCATTGCGCATGCCTGGTTACCAGCTTATTTATTGAAAATGAGCATGAAAATTTGCTAAGTAAATTTGTCTGCAAAGCAGCTTAATTAAATTGGCCCCAGGTCTATGCTTATGCCCGGTCGTGTACAAGTATGGTTGTTGTGGGCTAGTTGAGGACGCTTGGTGTAAGGTTTCATTTCTGACAGCGCTGGGCAACTAAATAGCTGCATGCACTTGACCGATAGTTTGGATCATGGTAACATTGAACTTGGCCTCAGGTTTACAACAGCACGAAGTTATCTGATAGGCAATAACCAGTGATAGGAACCATGCGTTCATCAAAAGTTGCATTGGCTGGGATACCAATGGTCAACTGGCTTTGACTGACCGAAAGCAAAGTTCGACAGAGAGGTGAAGGGCAGAGAGAGAATGGTTGGCAGAATTTCAACACGGAGGATTTCGTGAAGAATGAGGCCTCCACTTTTCAGTATTCACAATTTAGGTACTAGTACAGGCATGCGTATAAAAGGAACCCACTTAATCTTACAATTCACTGCTCGGATTGGAAGACATATACACCTCTGACCCTCAAGCCGGCCATTTCACCTATATACATGTATATAGACTGACGCTCAAGGACCTGAAGATACACGGAGCACTACAGGACTCCTGAAACGTCGGTACAACCTTATCTTCTTCCTTCTTCTTCTTTTTTTTCATAACTGCACAATCCCGTCCAGGGAGACCGTATACATCCAAGCTGTGTGTGGAAATCTTGCACAGAATCTGTCATTCGATCTAGTACTGCATTATCATCTGATTGAATACTATAGAGGGAAACAAAATCATTTCTTTTCTTTCTTTCGACGCAAGGACAAACCCCGAGGGAGGTAACGAGACAAAATCTGGCCACCCGAGCTGTGCATTGAAGGAAAAGACCCCGGACCTGACAAATCAATCAACAAACTTAGCGCACGTATACCAAGATATCTATCGGACTGGGCTGGGGTAAGTTACATGTACCTACTGGCTCACCTGGCCATGGAAGGGATTTGCATATCGGCTCCATTGCATCATTGTAAAATATCATTGCGAATACTATCTTTTGGCTACACAGGGACTGTGCAATACACAGCCGAAGTGAACTTAAAGGAATGGAAATCTGAAATAGGTGCATCTGATGAAGCAGTTACGAAAACTAATGCACTTTCTCCAGTTGATTATAAGTGAAATCATTTGGTTGGTATTGTTTGGCCTGACGTTTGATCCTTAGGCAAATGCCTGGAACTGTTCAAAGTTTGTCTTTGATAGCCGAGTTTATCCATGAGTCGTTTTTATTTCAACTGACTTTAAGTTGTCAGAAGTCAGAGGGCCTGACGATCTGATCTTCCTGAAGGATGAAATGACAATTCTCCGAATGGTATGTTTTTCATGTGGTCGTCTAATCCCGACTGGATATTCAAGGGCCTATCGCGGTATCGTATGTTTATTTACACCACTCTCCGTTGCTTATTTTCTCTGTGATTATGGTTAACGGCAACTGTTAACAGACAAGACAGGTGTATGACGTAGCACGTTTCACATTCAACTGCACGGATTAGACAATCGCTTTAATCGGGTTTTCTGGGACAAACCGAAATTGTCCGAAAGTTGGGGGTGATTGCGTCTCTCTCATTGTCTTTTTCTATTCCTGCTTCATCTCTCTCCATCCCCCTCTCCCTGTCTTTCCCCTCTCTCAATGTCTCTCTCTATCCACCCTCTCTCCCTCTATCCCTCTATATTTCTCAGTCTTTCCCCTCTGTCATTGTCCCTCTCTGTCTCCCTCTATCTCCCTCTATCTCTCGGTCTTCCTCCCCGGTCTCCGTCGCTGTCTCTCTCTATCCACCCTCTCTCCCTCTATCCCTCTATATTTCTCTGTCTTTCCCCTCTCTCACTGTCCCTCTCTGTCTCCCTCTCTCTCCCTCTATCTCTCGGTCTGTCTCCCCGGTCTCACTGCCTCTCTGCTTCCCCTCTTTATATCTCTCCTGAACTCTCTTTCTCCTCTCACTGGAAGTAGGACTCTGCCCTCGCGTCTCAAAACGAGTAAATAAATTGCGCACCGGTGCAGACATTCTAAGCTAATCCCACGAGGCCATCCGGCTGACAGCATACAATTCGAACCCTGCCATGGATGCGGCTTGGCTGAAGCAATACGATGTCAGCATCGCCCAGTCCACGTTGATTGGACGCCGCGCGTGTCCAACCTTCAGAAAAGCGCGCAAACGTATTTTCTCCTCAAAAATCAGGCGCACGTAACTCCCGAATACACGTCCGACGTGGTATTCGGACAATCCCTCCGTAGCCGGCAACCTCCCAGCAAAATGAAGGGTGGGCTTAAGACGGCTGAACCCTGGTATTTAAGAGTTGTGTTGTATGGAGACATCGAACCTGTACCGATACTCTACCACGAATACACATAAGCACGACTCGCTTTCTAACAGGATCACAAGGAGGTTTTAAAGCTACATCGCCCGCTATAGGATATCTGTGGGTTTTTTTTACAAATGCAGGAAAATATATTATATTTACCACTACCTGGAACGAAAAAGAGGGAGGAGGAGGTTTTCCGTTCCCCCTTGCGGGTGAAACTGAGGTGGTCACTTCGTCCCCTCATCCTCGCTCAGGTCAGCAGTCCAGGAACAGAGGTAGCGAAAAATAGTCGGAAGTGGAATAAGAATCCTTGGCAAGGCAGGTCAGGAGGAGTTGCGGCGGTGCCTGATGGTGGCACGATGAGACGCCGATTCGCGGACGACTGTCATACTTCGTGGCAGCGGTTGTTTGTGAGCTGACAAGAAGTCACGTTGAAGGCCATGCATAATATGGAGGCTTAGTTTTGTGCGTGTGTGGCTTTGCTTTTTTTTTTTGCTGAGGGTTATTGTAACATGTCCTGCACGTATCTCTCAGTTTTCTCTCCACTCTTCGAACGATGGCAGTGTTTTGTGGACGGAGCACCGTGCGCGGTCTCCGCGGTGTGTTGGGATGCTACGAGGACTGAAGCTTTTGCGCCACCAATTCGATTAGGAGCAGAGTTGGTTGCAGACTGTTCCATTCTGGACTGCAGCGGGGATGGAGAGGGGTGTGGAGGGAGAGGAGTGTGGAGGACGATGGCTGGGGTGGTATAGAGACGACCACTGGTGTCTAATCCAATAGGGGCAGACCAGTGCACCAAATGCGATCGCATGACGGGGAAAACCCTCCGCTAATCTAATTCCGGAGGGAAGATATTCACCCAGGGCCCCGCCTCTGCTGGTGGATCGATTAAGGGAACCGACAGAGCTGAACTGCGTGGCTTACTGGCCAAGGTGCGTCACCATTCTCACCAACCAACTATCCAAACTCCCCGCTCCAATAACCCCAGCCCCTCATCCCTATACCCGCCACCCCCACCAACTAAAATGGTCGAGTTCATTCTGTTGGAAGTCCCCCCCCTCCCTCCCTTCCTCCCTCCATTCTATCCATCCTCCAAAGACATTTGGTAGTACTTTTTTTTATCAGCCAAAGCATAGCATCTGTCTGGCGATAATTCTGTTGCCCTAAGCCTTTGCGGGGTTTGGGCCGAGTCCATTACGCTGGCACCTTGGTCTGACAGTTGGCGATCATAAGACCCGGGGTCCCCCCCCCCTCCCTCTCCCCTCCCTCCCCCCCCCCCCACCTCCCTCCACCCCCCTTCCCTACGCGAGACCCGTAATCAGCGATGGAGAAAATAAACGGTGATGACCTGGCATGAACTCTCCGAGACCGTGGCTCAGCCAAAACGAACCGAGGCTGTGGTTATATACATGCGATGGCGGAAAAAGGAAAATCCGTACAGAGAGATAGCAATCCAGACTTAAGGACACAAGCCAATCCACTTAAACATGGCACTAACTTGTCTCTCTCCTTGAGAAAGAGGCTGCTCAGATGGACACGTCAGGCCCTCTTACTGTTCGAGATGTATATAGTTCAAGACCTCCGGGTGAGATAGTACTTTTGCTTTCGTTTTACTGTCTGAAAATGGAAAGGTATGGTTGTTTGCGTGGGTTTTTGTCTTTGACGCCTTGTACATGTTTTTGATAACTCATCTTCAGAGTCCATTTCTCACAACCACGTACATGCCCACAAAGGAGCCGATTTGCACGGGGTTCTCCAGCCAACCTAATAATACCAGACGCATCACCCTCACCACGAATAGCCTGAAACCGTCTAAAGCGTCCAAGGAACTTGTGAAAAAACCTCCGCCCACTCACTCCCCAAGGGACAAGGGGGAAACGCATCGGGATGTCGGCTGAACGTGTAGCGATTCGAACAACTTTTACATCTGTGGCCACATCACAAACGACCAATCCGACACATGCACATACCCATGTGCGCAGGTATTCCATTCATTCCATTTTCATGTGTGATCCTAACATCTATAGCCAAACCATTTACCACTTGGCCCTAAACTTGATCCAGCTGAGTCCATCCATTGACAAACGAGCTAGTATCTAAAGAAACCATTTGAGAAAAAAAACCTGCAAGAATTCCACTTAAACAGTCCCACAAACTGAAAAACAATCCCCCGTCGATTCGAGTAAATTTGTCTAATTCTGACAGCAGCGTTCTAAAAGTGTAACACTGCTAATAGAAGTGAATGCAGTAAATGATTCTACAGCTTTGGAATCGGAGAAATGGCCGGCAAATTGGGCTCTATTTGCAGATGGTGTTGTTTTGATTATGGGTTGATGCAGTAACGGGAGGGAGGGAGGGAGGGGGAGGCAGGGAGGGAGGGAGGCAGGGAGGGGGAGGCAGACAGGGAAGGAGGGGGGAGGCATGGAGGCAGGGAGGGAGGCAGGGATGGAGGCAGGGAGGGAGGCAGGGAGGGAGGCAGGGAGGGAGGGAGGCATGGAGGCAGGGAGGGAGAGAGGTAGAGAGGCAGGCAGGCAGGGGGGCAGTCAGGAAGGGAGGGAGGCGTGGAGGCAGGGAGGGAGGCAGGGAGGGAGGCAGGGAGGGAGGGAGGCATGGAGGCAGGGAGGGAGAGAGGTAGAGAGGCAGGCAGGCAGGGGGGCAGTCAGGAAGGGAGGGAGGCGTGGAGGCAGGGAGGGAGGCAGGGAGGGAGGCAGGGAGGAAGGCAGACAGGCAGGGATGGAGGCAGACAGGGAGGCATGCAGGCAGGGATGCAGGCAGGTATAGGCAGACAGGCAGGGAGGGATGGAGGGATGAAGGCAGGCAGGCAGGCAGGCAGGGGGCAGGGAGGGACGCAGGGAGGGAGGCAAGGATGCAGGGAGGCAGGGAGGTAGCGAGGCAGGCAGGCAGAGAGGAAGAGAGTGATAGCGAGAGACAAAGACAACTACAACAATATAGATAGACGGTAAGACAGAGTAAAGAGAGGGAAGAGATATGAGGGGAGAGATGAGAGAAAGGTCGACAGACAGAGGAGACAGATATAACGTCAGGGCCAGATAGATACAGAGAGACACAAAGACAGACACAAAGACAGACACAAAGACAGACACAAAGACAGACACAAAGACAGACACAAAGACAGACACAAAGACAGACACAAAGACACACGAGGCAAAGAGGTAGAGAAGACAAAGGGAAGACAGAGGGGGAGAGATCAGAATGATAATAAGATAAAGAGGGGACAGATTGAAAGAGAGAGAGGGGGAGAGCAAGAGTTCGAGTGAAGCCTCAACGTGGAATAAATTACTCTTTGGAGGGTGAGGCTGACTGCACGATGATGAGGGGGTTATCACCGAGGAATGCGGCTGCCTCCTTGCTCTCCCGCTCACCCCCAATGAGACAGGAATTTGGACAAGGATACCAAGCACCGCCTGACCTTAAGACACTCTGGCCTTAAAGAGGTGCGCTGATCGATCGGTTTGCGGTATATATACACCAACAGTCTCCACTCAGTGCCAGTTTTTTTGTCCTGGTCTTTAATCAAGACTGTTCCTGCAGCGATTGCCTAACCTTCTTTGTCTTTTTTTGCTCTGATCTTCTCTAGACACCTTTAGAAAACTAGTGTAAAGGAGGTGCACAAGTTGTGCCAGCAACACAGTGGGATGCCGGCAAAGTAAGCGGCCATTCCCAACTGCACCAACATTTTGGCCACGGGGCTACCCCGCGTGATAGCGCCCTCTTGTGTCGTAATTGAAAGGTTTCACCTGCAGATGAACTCATCAAAACATTGACGTACAAGATGAATCGCCTTTGGTTTACGTTTTGCGCTTGCGTTTCATTTGAAATGAGAATTCCTTGATTCAGTGTGCAGCATTTCACTACCACTTGATGATATCTTTGAGGTGGAGTGGAGTTTATGAAAAAGTAAGTGTAGACCTACGTGATTGAAAACATCTGACTACGGTACAATAAGCCATCAAAGACCTACTTTCGAGAAAAGAAAGTCGTTTGATAAAATCAAATAAAAATTCCACAGTGAAAATTAAATCAAATAAAAGACAGCAGGTTGTGTGAAACATTTAGAGGACCTGGCGTTTCGATCATAGCCGAACACAGATAGATAGGGAAGAGGCAGGGGCTGTACGTAAGACAAGAAATCTTGTAGGAAAGCTGGTAGACTGCAGGATGAGTTCAATGGACATACAGAGAGTATAGGGAAGGAATAAAAGGGGAAGGATCAAAGAGAGAAGTAGGGTACAAAAAGGTTCCCCCTAAAAAATATGTATAGATATTTCCGAAAGGCAAAGATTCTGCTGAGATCGAAATATTGCGGGAAAAAATGCCCCCTACTTATGTGAGATTTGCCATTCAAGTCAAAGAGCAGTTTGTAACATTGTTTTCTTTTATATTACTCTAAGAAAGATTAGTAAACATAAGAAAACATCGACAACATCTTCCAATGTCTGGTATCGAGTAAAAAATTATAATATTTTGCTTTTTGGAAAAATCTTGCAGGCCTGATCAAAAGGTACAAGCTAGAGTTGTTGTTTTCACCCATCTTTCCAGGGGACACAGTCCGTACATACATACACGTACGAAATCTAATTATGACAGTCGGTATAAGAATTACCAACTATTTATAGGAAAGAACTCTGATGAGATTACACCAGGATGGACAAATGTGTATTGAGAAAAAAGGCACAAAATTTGATAACAAAGAATTTATCCATTAAAATTCAATTAGAGGGAGGGACGTCGAGGCTTCGTTTTTTTCTCTCTCCATTGATGTGATTGGTTTCACTGATGGCTCGCAGGAGGGAAAAAACGAGCCCCCCCCCTTCTAAATTGGTCATATGGTTGCTAAGCAACCCCAGTGACACATACTCTCTTCGATGCCAACACCCTGGATACCACATTGCCAGTGGTGTGACAGATTGGAATGCCCATCATGGGAATTACAATGAATCAGGGGGACCAGCCAAGGGGGGGGCGGGGAGCCAGTGAGATAGAGCTATCCAGCCTCACGTTCCACTCAGTGCCAGCACGGTTTGGGTCTTAATACTAATAGGCACACTGCGCCCGAACAGTGCCCGGAATGCGCAGCAAAATGGGAAAGGTCACCAGCTAAATTTCTTCGGTTAATTTCTCCACTTTCTCAAATATTTTGGTGCAATCACTTGATTTTCTACAAGTAGGACTATAACAAAATAGTCAATAAATGTCATCGAAAATGGTTATCAAAATACATTTAAAACGTGCTCACCACTCACACAAACTTTCTTGAAAGGGATAGACATTTTTTTTTGGTTTGCGTTCAAATGAAATCGAGTAATTAAAGAAAATGTGTCTAATCAGAGCACAGCTTACAGCCAAGACTTCTCCTCTCCGATTTCAGCCCCCATACCGGTTCTGAGATGACCGTCCTCTCTGTTTATGTTCTTGTCCCCACACACACCCTTCTGTTTGACGCCATTCATCCTACACGCCAAGTCCAGGCCATCGCCCCAAGACGGCTCCATCTCTGCTGTCCAGAAATTGAACTCGTCGGCTACTGCGCAGCGGGACCCGTCAATTGTCAACTGGACGAAGCACGGATATACACGCTTGTCTTCATTCGTCAACTTGTCGTAATTCAATGAGGGTTTGCTCTACTCGACGTGTACAGGTCACTGTGCGCTCAGCGCTTTGTTTGATTGACTGCTGAAAGAAAGTTACAGGCAGGTCGGGGGAGATTCGAACCTGCGACTCCTTCTTTCTAAATCTAGGTGTTGGCACGTAAGACCCACAGAAAATTCAATTACTCTAATCAGAGTAAACTATAACAAAATGGCCAAAGCAATACGTAAAAGGAGCAAAAAGGGACGTTTTTCACAGGGTGAAAAATAACCTACAAAAAAACCATACACTGAAGTAATGTTAGATGCCTATCAGTGGGACGGAAATTATTTATTTCATGTTCCTATAATTATTATTTGTCTTCTCTATGTCTTTGGCCCGGCCCTGCAGCGCCAACCAGGTTGAAAGAAACAGAGCCCAGACACCAACGCTCGTCAAGTCCCAGATGGCAGCTAAAAATAATGGCCCGGGGAATTAAAACGCAATTAGATTTCTGGGCTAAACGGAATTCTATGTGGAAAACATCTGGCTTGTGAAGTGGGTGGTGCTTTGCCCACTTCGACAATCATCTAGTGAGCCAAGGGAAGTGAGCCCTCTGTCGACCAAACCGTGTCATTGACTAGAATTGTTCTTATTGTATGTCGACGTGGATAAAGATATTATTTCGTGAAGGGAAGGGAATACCATTTCTGCCATGAAGGCAGATAGTTTCTCCCTTTTTACTTTAATTTTACTTTTATTTTAATTTACTTTTTGTTTTCATTTGGTGACTTTAATGATGGATGACTTCCAAGACACCGACGTCAGCAAGGCAGACCTATTTGCAATATTTGTTGCAATGCTCCATGCATAAATATGTACTAAAAAATCTCTAATGGGTCTTTGAAACTATAAAGAATGGAATCTATAATAGCATGTCTTTGTTAAAGGAATAATCATTAAATTTTGTTTACAGCGAATTTGTTTACATATTATGCATTCTGCGTCGTCGGTCCCCACCCACATACAAACACACACTAAAGACAAAATGTAACAGGGACAACTTCTCTGAATGCATGAGTACCAAATGCTTTGCTTACCCTTGAAATATAATCACCCTATGCAAAGAAGTGTCACCTTCCGTAAGCAGCTATTATTATTAATTGGTTTGCGGTGACACCATGTGTATCATCTCTTTTGAGACTGAGTGTGACTCTGAAAAGAGCCGGTGACTCAACGTTTCGAGCAGTGTGTACTCTGCTCGTCTTCTGTCTCCTGAAGTCTTTTCTAAGCAGCTATCGTAAGCAGCTACCGCAACAAGATTAGAATGCCGGTTTATCAAGCCGGAATGACGGAATGCATATCATATCCACGCCTGAACACTTACAGCACATGTCGGCACAGGACATAGTCACTGCAGAGATACACATTGGCATGAGGGAGTTTTGTAAGAGGATTATTCCTGACAGTTACAAAATCCCTCCGGCCGCTCCTGTGCCTCAACTAACCCCGCCCTCTCCTCACCCAGGCCGGGCAACGGCCCGGGCTACTGCGGCGATTTACGCATATCTATGGGCTGGGCCTGCTCACGATCACTCAGGCTCGGGCTCGGGCTGGGGCTAGGGCTGGGACTGGGGCTGGGGCTGGGGCTGGGGCTGGGGCTGGGGCTGGGGCTGGGGCTGGGGCTGGGTCTCGGGCTGGGGCTCGGGCTCGGGCTCGGGCTCGGGCTCGGGCTTAGTCCCCGTCACACAACAAAATCTGGAGAAAAAAAATACCGCCTGTGGTTTGCCACTGAATTCAATCTGTTGTCCCGTTCAGTCCAGTGTTCGCCTGGAAGCTGCGGGTAAATACTTCTTCGTCAATACCTGTGGCATTGTAGTTAGTATAAGCAATGAAACCCAAGCCCAAGCCTGAGGCTTCATTGTGTAAAAAGGGCCCCGCGCCTGCTCTTCGTCCGCCCCACAGCGCCCGCTGCCGAAGTAGTCGATATCTGGGGGCCCGTGGTCAGCGGACAACAACATTGACAGGGAAGGTAACCCTAGCCGAACAGACGCGACGATTCAACGACCATCCCTCAACCTCAACCCCCCCCCCCCACCACCAACGCCCTCGGGTGGCTAAACAGGTGAATCCGCCCCAGCAAATCAAATATGGCCGCCGCAGTGCAATTCGACAGATTAAAAAAAAAACGGGGGAAAAAACCGGAGGGACAATACACACACAGGAACTAAAGTGGCGAGGAAAAGCGCTCGTCTCCCATTTCCACTGTCATTGTGACGACCGCAGCAGCTGTTTGTCTGGAGGATTGCGCAAATGATGAACAATATTTTGTTTTCGCCTTTCAGCGTTGAAAGGGGACTGCGCTGGGGCTGGAATTTCAGTGGCTGTCTCTCTTTGAATCTGTCTCTTCCCTTCTATCTTTATCTCTGCCTTTGATTGCCCCTCTCTGCCTCTGTTTCTTTACATCAATCTGTCTCGTTTTCTCTTCTGATGTCTGTCCCTGTCAGTTTCTGTGTCCCCGTCTCCTTGTCTCTCTGTCACTGTCTCTCAACCTCTCTGCCTCTGCCTATCTGCCGGTGTTCATGTCTGCCTCTCTGTTTCTGCTTCTCCCTCTCCCTTTTCCCTCTCACTACATCTCTATCTCTCTCCTTCGTCCGTTTATCTCTATTTCTGCCTCTGTCTCTGTCTCTCCCTCTCGCTCTCACCTCTCTCCCCCTCTCCCTCTCTCACTCCCATTCCCTGTCCCCTTCCACTCCCTCTCCCTCCCCCTCTCACTCTCCCTCTCCCACTCCCATCTCTCTCCCTCCCCTCTCCCAGGCTCCCTTTCCCTCACCCTCTCCCTCGACCTCTCCCTCGACCTCTCCCCCTCCCTCTCCCTCTCCCCTCCCTCTAGTCCCTCTCCCTCTCCCCCTCCCTCTCTTCCTCCAACTCCCTCTCCCTATCCCACTCCCTCTCCCTCTCCCTCTCCCTCTCCCTCTCCCTCTCCCTCTCCCTCTCCCTCTCCCTCTCCCTCTCC
The DNA here is from genome assembly GCA_949987565.1 of Luidia sarsii. Classification (NCBI taxonomy): domain Eukaryota; kingdom Metazoa; phylum Echinodermata; class Asteroidea; order Paxillosida; family Luidiidae; genus Luidia; species Luidia sarsii. The sequence goes on along the minus strand of OX465111.1, from coordinate 15,621,388 downwards.
CTCTCCCTCTCCCTCTCCCTCTCCCTCTCCCTCTCCCTCTCCCTCTCCCTCTCCCTCTCCCTCTCCCTCTCCCTCTCCCTCTCCCTCTCCCTCTCCCTCTCCCTCTCCCTCTCCCTCTCCCTCTCCCTCTCCCTCTCCCTCTCCCTCTCCCTCTCCCTCTCCCTCTCCCTCTCCCTCTCCCTCTCCCTCTCCCTCTCCCTCTCCCTCTCCCACTCTCTCTCCCTCTCCCACTCCCTCTCCCACTCTCTCTCCCTCTATAAATTCACGAGCATAATAACAGCAAGGAGCGAGCACAAACATTTACCAAACGTCCTTTCCTCAGATTTCTATACTTCCCCCACCCACCGCCCACCACCATTAAGCCTGTGACGGGCACAGCGCAGCAGGATTGGATAGGCGCCAATCTGGTCAGGAGCAATATGGTGAAATCTGATCGGCCTCGGCAAAACGCTTCTTCAAATTATAATGTGCGACCCCAATGGATATTTAGATAGCATCAACGAAATGCGCACTTCGAGGGGGAGGAAGGGAAACGAGATAGAGGGACAAAATCAGTCTCCTTTCTGTAACATTACCCTAATCCATCCCAAAGTGTTTTTACCATTCCACAGATTGCGAACGCCGAGTCTCACCAAAATGGACGTGCACTGCTGGCACCTCAGGGACGTAGCCGCTGCTTTGGTCAAGATACTGTTGTCAGCGTTGAATACGGGGAGGAAAAATAAACACTACTGAGCTCTGTCTCTCCGTAAAGACTCTGATTGGTTTTGCTCGTCGCCAGACTCCGAGACTCCTGGTCTGGTGCCCAGCCTCTAGTCAGTCTCGCGCGATTCGAGCAAATCCCGTTGAACCAAAGCATAGTTGAATGCAACAGGGTGCCATCTATTCATTCAATCCCCACGTTGTCAGGACGGGTATCGCATAGCTACAATATGCAGTATACTGCCAGGCAAAAGGGACAATAGATGAATACTGATAGAGGACTTTCACTGATGGGGAGATTGAGAATCTGGGGCAATCACCGGTCCGAGTTTCTCGTTCGAACTCGGGCAGCGGCTAGAACGCGCACCCAGCGGGCCCTCGATCGCTCCCTCCAACCACTGGCACGTCTGGTCACAGAGGTCTGACTTGTAGCAATCCCATTCAGCCAATCCATTCTCGCCTACCCCCGGGGGTGGTGGTGGGATGTGGATGGATGGATGGAAGGACCTCTGTTGCCAGTCTACGCGTTAGATCTTGTTACCCCCCTGCGGGGGGTGGTGCAGCTGTGGATTCACCCGCCCTTTCGTCGTGCCAGTCTGGCGTGCGCGGTATGGACGGTAACTGGTAACTCAGTCCCTTTGAGCGAGGTCCCACCACCAATGCAAGTCAGGTCGGCAAGTAAGCGTACACCCGGCGAAGTATACGCAATGACTGCCTATACGTTACCACGGTCAGGCACTAGAAAGCGGTGAAGGAATCCCTTTGCTCACTGCTTCGAAAACAAAATCAACTCTAAATGATTAATGATTGCGCAAAAATACTATTGACACCGAATGGCATTAATCGTATAGCTTCATAGTTGTTGGATGTTCTGTCATACACAAATGGAAAGGAGATGGACTTAGGAACGTTTATTATTAATCAAAGACCAACTAACATTTCCTTGCACTTGTATTATTTGAACCAGTGCCAATGGGTTTAACGTACAGGTGCTGTACCCCATGAGCTATTCAACCCTTAGGTAATGCTCAGTGTATATCATGATACCAACACATTATCACAGGCAACTGTTAAAAAGTGCTAATTTGACAAAATATGCGAGGATTTGTTATGATCAATAGTACTTTCTAAGATCCAGAAGTAAAAAGAGCCTGAATATAACAAGGTAGCTATAGTGGCCGGGTTTGTGTTGTGGGGGAGTGGGGGGGGGGTTAAACTAATAAAGGAAAAACTGATTGGGAATTTTTGATATACATATACATTTTAAGGGGAGCCTTTCATAAACTAGCTTTGTAAACACAGCTATAGACACATTCACCAAACACTCAGGCAGGCATGACGGCATCGGAATGTTGGCCCCAATGGCTGTTGAGGCCACCAGGTGGCTCTCACTGACACCAACTACGAGCCGGTAAATCATTTCGCCGGCGATATCAAAATTATTATGCTAAGTTGGACAGGGCAGCTGAAGTGAGCCCTCTAGGGTCGGGGTTCGGCCATCCGGGGTCTCGACCCGGCCGGCCATTTTGAGCACAGGTGTGATCAAGCGTGGGATCATAAGAAGGGCCTAGAGTAATGGTAGACACGCGGGAATTATTGTATTAACAGATTGCATGAGTACAGAAACGTAAAGAAAACCCCGCTGACCAATGGGCAGAAAAGGTTGACGTGTCAAGCGCGTATCCCTTTAGTTGTTCAATACTTTGAGCAACATATTTTGCTCTTAGTATACATGTACTTGTACATGTGATGTGGTATGTACAAATTATACGTACAAGGTCTACGCAAATCAGATGCCTATACACGTACTGTACATGCACACGTACGTACTAAGTCTGTCCATGATACACAGGAATAACGAACGATAACCACTTATCACTAAAATTTACAAAATAATGCAAGGGCATGAACCTTTACAAATGGACTCCACCCAATTCTCTCCGTTAGGGCGTAATTAAGCTCATTTTGGGTACGAACAATAAGCATAATAAATGCTGACGTTTTACAGAGGCTCAGAAGAGTCGGGGGACAGAGTCCAAAGGGCGGGGGACAGAGGAAGGCAGAGAAACAGAGAAAACACAGCGAGATGAGACGGAGACAGAGAGGGACAAAGAGAGACAGAGAGAGGAGAGAAGGGGAGAGATGTAGGGACAGATAGAGACAGAGACCGTGATAGAAAGGGGGGAGATAGGAGAGAGGGGCTGATAGAGAGGGGAGAGAGTGGAGTGAAGAGAGTTAACAGAAAATTACAGACAGAAAGGAGAGAGAAAGGGGCTCAGAGGGAAATTGTACTAAAAAAGGAGGTTTCAGAGTTTAATGCAATAGGTCTAAAATCAAAATCCCGAAAGTCTCACAATATTTTAATTAGGGAATTTGGCAGTGCGGGTACGCGCGCGCCTACCGCGAGAATGTACAGCAGAGACAATGGTGGGGCACCTACATTTTGACGGCTATAAAAACCAGTTATGCAATGATGAATAAAACAAATAATGCAGTGACCGCAGTCATTAGATGCACTTAACTCAATCTGCAGACAATAAACTGGTCATAATTTGGTGGGTGAAAGGCTCGGCTCTGCGTTTTTATCATCACCACACTATGCACATTATGAGTCCATGCCAACCATTACTTTGCTCGGGCTGGATATTATTTTGTTCAGGTCTACTGGACTTTGGAACTCGGCTTGTCTTGTCATGTCATGTGATGGGCCGTGATACTCAATTTACCCGCACAGTGACCAATGTACATTGTATAGTCTTTCTATTTATTATCGGTGTTTATGTATATCAGATCAGTATTGGTCAGACATGAATTGTTTGCCAAGGGCTATGGCTTAGGCTTCCCTACAGCTATCGGAAACTAGCGAGCTTGACTGCCTAGAAACATATGTAGACGTCATATAGTTACGCCCTTAGCAACAGCCATAGCCGTAACCCTTATTTCATCAACCGACATCTCTTTGAAGATCTTAATCGCGTGAATGTGCACTTTGCTTCAATTTTGGGATCAGATGTCCGTTCTTTCGGAAGGGATTCCAATTCCTATTCGTTGTTCACCTTATAATTTCTCATTGTCCCTTAAAAATGGGATCTGACTCTCCCGAGGGCAAAGATACAGGCCTTACAGCATCACATCGAACCATTTGTTGTATCATCTATACAGTGCAACCGACTACACGTACCCATCCTAAGAGGTGAAGGTCAGCTTTTGAAAACAAAACCTGCCAATAACCCTCCACGCTGCAGAATGTGCGTGTAGACAGCACACCTTCCCCGTCTACATTTCCACCTCGTCCCCTCATCAGTAATATGGAGCACGTCACATTGGAGGCTAATTCAAAGATACCCGGCAAGCGTTGTTTGGGCAGAGACACGGTCAGGCATGCAATCGCGGTCATGCACGCAATAAAAAAAACCTCCATGCATTTCCAGTTACAGTTACAGTTCCATGTACAAACATGGAACGAACAATAATGTACAAATACGCGAGTCTTCTATCCACCATTAACATTCAATGTGGCATCGCTGTTGCGCATTGGGAAGAGAAATGAGACGAATTATTCTGTATTGAACCTTCACCAAACAAAACAAAGCGGGTTGCTGGCCCGGGGCTTGGATTGTTTGTAAATTGTGTTCGCTTTTCTGTCCGTCTGCCGTCTGTTTGTCTCCCTGCCTTTTCATCTATCTGCTTGCCATATTTAGCTGCCTGCTTGTCTGCCAAGTTTGGACCAATGCCTACAGTATATGCCTGTCGGTGTGACGGAATGTGTATCTGTCCATGTCTGACTGTATGATTATCTGTTTATATTTACAGTCACACGGTACCGTATATATCAACATGTACATGTACCATCGTGCAAGTCTCCCGTGAGACCTTATAAGTTATAACCACCCCAATGTAGACATGCAGTGCATCTCGTCAGCGTATACACGTACACCGTACAGATGTTCCTTATAAAATTGGTACAGTGAAATGGGATTGGGAATTGTATAATGAGATTTGGAATTGTGAAATTAGATTCATAATTATATGAAGGAGCCCATGCATAAAACGGTATTAGTTACTGCACTGCCTCTTTCTATATAGGAAGACATAATACACATATGGCCGTCCTTTGGCCGATGACGTATGATGGCGCTAAAGCCGGAATTCAGTGTGGTCAATAAGGTCCAGTGGGACCAGGTTTCATTCAGAGAGGGTGTCCGTTTTCTGCCTGGCACATTACGTTAGAATTTTGTTAGGTTATCTTTTTTTCCTGCATGAATATTACCTCTCGGTATTTCATTTTTTAAAGGCCAACATTGGTAAAGGTCAAAAGATAGCCACAGTTTGTGTGTTAACCCATTAAACATCACAAAAACAGCAATCCTGCGAAGGTTTTAGCTCAAAAAGTGATCTGAGAAAGTAGAAAAAGGTAACAAAAAGTCAAGGTTTTTGCACCATTATGTAGTGTAAGAAATAGTTTATCACTTGCAAGTAATAATCTATTTGTCGATGTTTGAGTGGAGATTTCTAGGGAAGCACATCATCCCAGACCGTAAGATTTCAACATGATGATGCTATCATGACCATCTACAAACTGTGTAAATTAGAATGAAATCTGTGGACATCGATGTTTTCCGATCTTCCCAATGTTGTATTGGGCCTCTAAGACGGCTATTTATAATGAAACATGTCCTTCTCGATGGCATGATATACCATGTGAGTGACTTGTCAATGTTTGATGAATAGAGTATTACTAGTAACCATTGGCCTTAACAATAAGTGATCCTTACGATGTCACACATGACACGGCAAGCTCCACGTGTTTTTACTATTAGTGCATTACCCACTAATACAAGTAAGCAACATCATGGCTGCATGATGCACATTAGCACATCGAGGAGTTTTCACATTCAGCTCATCACATTACACTATGCACGACCACAGTACACGACCACAAACCCAAACTTGGCGAACTTTTAAGACAGTCGATTATCCATCCCCTGGGGGGGAGGGGAGCGAGCCAACACAAAATGGTACCAGCCTTTGCTGTGAGGGAACATAAAATGAACCTGAACAGTGAGACAAAGGCGTTGCTCTTTTTGAACGCTTGGAAATCTAGTAACAAGGCCACTGGGTGTGTCTGTACAGCTTTCGGATGACGGGAACGGAGCCTGAACCACAGCCCCGATGATGGTTCCTAAAATCTGCACACCACAACCAGCATGTCACCCCGAAGTATAGCAGTGAATGAACAAAATGCTATACCTGCGCTAAACTGTTCACATTTAGCTCACAGACAAATTGGCGATAAATACAAATTGATTTCCGTGAATATTCGTTCCTTGTTTTCATTTCGTAATAAATCTGACACTTATTTTTCATGGCACCTTGCAATCACGTATTTATATGACGTGTGGACGTGGTTGGGGTACGTGGGGGAACGCACGATGAATCGCCACACCTGGCGTGCTGCCAGGGAAGCATTTACGTATCTCGTTCCTATTAAAGATGGCGGCCCGCATCGCTGCAACGGCATTCAGCTGATGGCGAAATTGAGAAGGCTCAATCTCCCACCCCACCGCCCCAACGCACACAAATTGGATGTAGGTCAGTTCATTTTGGGCGATTGGGGGCAGTACACTGATATCACCGGACTGCGATTGGACTGCGCAGACATGCAGTGCTGCGGCTTGGTGCTAAGAATAAGATCCCCGAACAGATTAGTGCTAGGTCAAGTTTCATAGACCTGCTTCCGCACGAAAACATGTCAAGCACGAAAACCCTTCCTTAGTGAAAACAAAGCTGACACCGGCAGCTTCACTTGTGCAGGAACCTGTATTGAAATATTGGGTTCTTGGCATAAACCTAAAAACTTTGGCTGGCAACGCGTAGGCGAATCTCGGTGCTTAAAACGGCTCTTTATGAAATTGGCCAATTGTCTGGTGACGTCACGGCCGCCATAGTACGCGTCTCTCTGCATCGGGCACGGAGTGATGCTCACCGCAGATGTAATAGCCATCATTATTGTCCAATCAGGAGGCCTATCAAATCATATGTATGCCTATGCCATCATACAGCTAATTGAATGAAACATTAAGTTAATAAAAAAAACGGTTGCAAACTGCTCACTAACTAAAATGACCTGCAATACATAAAAATATGTCAAAAGTTAGAGGGCCCGACGTTTCGATCCTAGCAGAACCTTTGGGAAAGGTCCTGCTAGGATCGAAACGTCGGGCCCTCTAACTTTTGAGATGAATAAAACATTTGCAGATTTTAAAAAAGCTGACTTGGACATCGACACTAAATGAATGAATAACAATTAATCAATATAATATGTATAGCCAGGAAGGATCATCCCCGTTAATTGGAATTCACAAGGGTAATCAATATGTACCGGTATCGCATAATTAGGAATAGTCATCTGTGATGGTGTATATGCCAAATGAATATTCACATACATATGGAGAGTGTTCCCTGCATGGTTATTTCAGGCGTGGCGTATTCATTTCATGGTTTCATGAGAAGGTTAGCAAATCTCTTTCGGCATTTGTGCGGCAGTCTTGCCCACCGTATGTCCCGTCCATCTGGTATTAATCAGCCCAATACTAAATAATATTTATCTGCAATAGGCTTTATGCACAATCACCGCGACCAACGACTACGAAATTGCGACGAAACTACGGGTCCAATGTGGAACGCCAGCTGTCACCATGAAAAATACTATAGGGAACCGCGGTAAAGTCCACAATTATTCCGCACAGATAAAGTCAATAACGCCCATCGCATAGTCGATTGCCTCGTTGAATTAGAAAGACGGGCAGTTCGCTGTATAAACGTTGGGCCAAAATGGGTATAGGACTAAACTGTTTGCCCGCCACTTGGTCTGGCTTTTTTCAGAATGGTGGGAGTTTGCAATTGATTTGGGGCAACATCATGTAGAAGTAAAGGGCTTCCACTGACCAAAAATGCTGCTATAGTTGATAGGCCTACTTTGACCAACGTTGGTTCGAATGTTTGTTAAATATGTCCCAACGTTTGATACAATGATCCTTAAATTGTGATGATAATGAGCGGGTATGGGTGACAGAGTCAAGTGACATCCTTGGTCCGTTATCTGTCATCCATTACCATATATCATTCCCCCACACCTTCCCATCTGCTTTGCTCTTGTCATTCTACTCTCGAGAAAGGACATATTAAGATTGAAACATCAGGCCCTCTAAACGTTTGTCAGGGAGCGGCTTGCAACATTTCTGTACGAAATGTGTGAATTAAACCTGTCGACAAACGGCTATAAAATAATGACAACAAGGAAAAACCTTGCTTAGAACTGACTTAACGATCCCTCCTCGCCCTCTTCCAAAACTGAGTATATAACTGCATTATAGGCGCATGGGGCTGCCTGCACACGAAAGCTTCCCCGACCCTTCTCCTTCTCCATAAGAGAAGCTCAACTCTCGATGCTTATAGTGATCCGCGGTTCTCACCCGCACAGCTGACTGCCGGGCCCGGCAATCTCGCCAGTTCTCAAGTGCTGAATAAACACCGCTCGGGCCAAAAAGAAAAAAAAAATACCTCCTCGAGTGAATGTTTCAAGTCCAGACGGGGTGGAAACGGGAGACCGAAAAGAAGGAGATTTTAAGAGAGAGAGAGAGAAGAAAGAAGGGAATAGAGAGGTTCGTGGATGCAAGGGAGACGGAGAGAAGAGGAAACGTGATAGCAGTTTGGACAGGGCCCAATGCTTTCCCGTCTCCTTGGTTACTGAAAGTTCCACGAAATGAAAACAAAACTGCAATAAAAAAGGGTAGTGACTGCTCTTGACGTATTTTCTCCCTCGCGGCTCTGCGGTGTTCTGCTGATGCACATGGAGCGGTAAATTGGGCTTTTCTTTCTTCTGCACGCACACGTGTAAGAGAAGGGCTCTTTTTGTATTTTGTGGCCGGCATTGTCTGCTTCCTCGTATACCTTGCGGCGAATTAGCTATATTACCGCCTCTTATAGAAAGGGTGCCCGACTACTTTGCCAGACCAGCCTCGGTTCAGGTTACACTGCCTTGCACGAACGGGAATAATAAGACGGCTAACCACCTTCTAGAATTGTCCGTGGCTATATGAATTTTGGCAGGAATTTAGAAACGATGAAAAATCGCCATTGTTTAAGGACGCAAAGCTGTTGATTCTGTGGGCTCCGCTTCAGCTCTTACTGAGGTTTCAATTGACAGACTTGGAATCGCATGCTCGTTATACTCTGTAGAGCTATAGAGTCAAAAATATTCCAAAGACCTATCTTCCCACATTGGGAGAAGGTTGGGTGTAGTGCAATGTAGCATGGGGAAACAGAGGACAGGGAGACAGAGAGAGACGGATAGGGACAGAGGGATGGAGAAGACAAACAGGGAGACAGTGATATAGACAGACAGGTACACAGAGAAAGAGGGAGAGAGGGGAAGAGGGGGAGAGTGGAGAGAGAGAAAGCTCGGGAGAGGGCAACAGAAAGAACTTCCCGTGATGCGTATAAAAGCTTGTATGATTTCACGTTTTTACGGGAGGAATCATTCATACCTCTATCCTGGAACAGGTGGCAGTATTCTAGCCTTACCATGTCAATGGTGAGAAGGGAGACAAGGTCATTGCAACAACACTTGGCAGTACCTCGTGGGTTCAAAGTCAGCCCTGCAAGAGATCCAACCGACCCTAGCCATGCATACACCACGCAGTGAAGAAAAGTACGACCGAGGAAAGTGTAAGCCTACAGGTACATGTAGTAGAATAGACAAACGGCGGTTCAGTTGTCAAGCTTGGGGGATAGCTTATCATTCCTGAAGGCCAACTCTATATCCCCTCGAAATAAACACACATTATGTATGAGCCCCACGAAGTGTCAGTTTCAAACCCAAGGAGACAGAACGAGGACCGCGTCCAATATATCCGGACGACTATTCGGCCGGAAGGTATTTCGTGGCGTTCATAATGAACGCCCATAACGTATTGCATGGATATATCGATAGTGTGGCAAGGTCGAGGTCACTTGCAAGATCCTCGCCCACACTAAAAAAAACAACCCAAGATGCAGAGAGTATTTGGCATCGTGTCTCCAGTCCATTTCACTTACACAAACGATATGGTGACCGCGTTAGCGGAGCGATGCGCAGTCGGAATGCAGAGAAAAAGGCAGTATCGTTACATAACGGAGTAATTTCACCAAAAAAAACCATGTTTTGTCGTTTCAGTTATTGCCTCCTGAATTAAGAGGGGGTGACAGTTGCCACGGCGACCACGCTCTGGAAAAAAAGAGAGGAAAATTCGCTCGAGTGCCGTATATTGGCGGTCGGAGCGGTGGAATCACCCAACTACTAATGATCGATTTACTCTGTGCATCCATTTCATTTCGGGGTCGCGCTTTTGGATGTGGATGGATAAATTACACACTCTGGTCTGTCGCTGATGATGGTGCGGACGTGTTCCTGTGGTGACTAAACAAATCTGACCCAAACCCGATGGAAGGCTTTCTGTTGCGTATATCTATACAACAACGAAGACCTTGCTAATCTTTCGGTTAATTCTGGAATAAAGCAGCCATAATCATTGCAAACGACGTGATATGATGATGAAAAACATGCACAAAACCAGGAGATAATATATATTGTGGGAAATTGGGCGATTTTGAGTACACATGTTATTAACCAATTAATTGTTAATCTTTTGGTTAAATCTGGAATAAAGTAGCCATAATCATTGCAAACGACGTGATATGATGATGAAAAACATGCACAAAACCAGGAGATAATATATATTGTGGGAAATTGGGCGATTTTGAGTACACATGTTATTAACCAACGTTGATCAAAATATAATCTGGTAACTTTCTTGGTCTACCAAAGAATTGTGCATTGTGTTAGTCAAAGCACATACTCCCCCGAAAACACACCGTGTATCTGGCATCGCCTTTGGGAACAAGGGTGCAATTTTATCGAGCCGCTCAAGCGTGGAAATCTGCTAAGCAGGAAAAGTCTTCCTTGTGTAAGCAGGATTACAAACCACACTGTGATGTGCCGTCAATCGCTTATCACTTGTATTCCACTCTTAGCATGAAACAATAATGAAGTTTGGCTTGGCAAGATGATCCTATGATTTTTTTTGTGCTTCAGCTAATTTAGAGTTTAGGCTAAAATAATAAGGCAGCTCTATGAAATTGGCCCCATGAGACAGGAGCCATCTGGTACCTGGAATCAGTGATGCATTCCTCTCACAGTTTTTGAGAGTCGTGAGCGGGATGACCAGACTGATGGGGTGGATTTGACAGGCTGGTAGCCAGCGTAGGTGTATAATGCGCGTGCATTTGTCAGGTCACCAGCGGGACCCGGAGGCTGGTAACCGGAGTGGGTAACTGTGGGTGCATTAGTAAGGTCACCAGCGTTCACACATACCCAGGCACCCTTTCGTCTTGTCTAGTCCGCTCAAACAGCGGTTCATGTAGTCGGTATTAGATAACCATTCGGATGCGTCAACGAGCCAAGGAGAACATCAAAGGCTGACAGTGGTATCATGTGTCCACGTGTGGGGGCGTATTAAGTTTGCGAGGGACCTCACACTCATGCACCGACAAAAAACCCGAAGATGTTGGCCCCCTGCAGCAAGGTAGAAGATCCGTATCCGACTGGAATTTGAGCCTCAACTAAAAATGCCACGCACCAACCCTCACTTTCTACATGAGTATTATAAATAGAGTTCTGTTGGGGGACTGACCGTAGGCTTGAGCTGAATGATGAATGCAGGAACAAGCCATAGATTAGTGCATATTCGATTATTATAGTTGTCGCGCGTGCGTCGCAATGACGAGGCTGGCGGAGTCTTGAGGAGTTTTCACCATTTATTTTTGACGCAGATCACTGGTGAAACTACAAAGTAAATACATAATAAATCCATTAATGATAATACGGAGACTAAGTAAATGGAGAACACAGAGTAAACGGAGTAACTGGAATACACGGAGAGCTAGTCAAGCAAGGTCAAACGAAGGACAGAAAGGGAGTGGCAGTTACGAAGAGAGTTATTTCAAGACAGGGGGAAGAAAGGAGAAGGTACAATTTCACTCATATTGCCAACTTACAAATTATTCGCCGGGAAAGCTCCTCCACGCACGCTCGGTTAAGGTATTCGGGGTTCTACGGTGGTTTTGATGGGGTAGGTTAACATAAACAGAATTATTCGGGGTGACTACAAAAAGGACATAAAGTGAACGGAGACAAGAACTAAAATGCCCGCATGCCTCAGAAGCACGCTTAAAAGGGGCGACACACCCGTCACGTGACCAGGGCCGGTCGAGCGCACTCAAGCATAGGGTGTGCAAGGAATGTTGGGCACAAAGGATATTATACAAAGAGCATGGGCCCCACCTAGACTCAGGCCACGGGGCATACATGGCGGTCATCAGCTCGCCGAAAGGCTAACATTTCGTCAGTGGCGATGACAATAGTCAATTATCTTTGCTGGAGTTGTCGTTAGGAAATGTCACCCCTTGCAATGGGATCATAATGTTAGATGGTAAAATAATGGTAAAAGCGCGTCTCGATAGAACTTTCGTTTTGTACGACGGATGGTTCTGTCAACTTTGTGACGGTGAAAAGTACGTTGTCGTTTTCGACACTACACATACCGTACTTATGCTGAGTACCGTCGCAGAAATCGCAGTCCAACGCAGTCAACGCATGCGCAAATACCCAGACGCATCCGGCGTCATAAAAAAAACGGAAGCTCTCCCATGATCTCACCGGGCGAATGATGAATGAGTAATGAGCCGGCTTATTCGCTCAATGATGCACGAGGCTTAAATGGATCTGGCAACATTGGCCAAGATCAAAGGATCGCCGGAAAGAGAAGGCGACCTGCAACGTGAACGTTGAACAGCACATCCCTGCCATAAATTATGAATAATGCAGCCTATGAGATGAATAGTGCAATGTCTAAAATGAATAAAGCATTTCGAGAGGTTAATAACAATTATAATGAAGTTAGTACAAAAACTGTTGCAAACTGCTCACTGATGACTTCTGAAACTGCTGAAATGACTTGCAATACATAAATCTCAAAAGTTAGAGCATCTTACGTTTTGACTTTCTCAAAGGCAAACCGCCTTTCAGAAAGGTCCGGCTAAGATCGAAACGCCAGGTCTTCTAACTTTTGAGAAAAAATATAATACATCATGATGGTTAACGCATCTCATGAACATGTATCTTTAGAGATAAGGAACGCATCTTGACATTAAACGTGCATCCCGAAGTGAAGAACGTATCTTGAGTGATTAATAAACATCAAGAGCGAATAAGAGATGAATAAAGCATCTGGAGAGATAAATAATTCATCTTATAATCAATGAATAATGCATCCTACGCGATGAACAATGCATCTTGAATGATGTACATATACAATGCATATTAAATGATGAATAATGCATCTTGAATGATGAATAATTCATCTTGAATGGTGAATAATTCATCTTGAGTTATGAATAATTCATCTTGAGTTATGTATAATTAATCTTGAACTACGAATAATGTGTCTTGAGCGATGAATAATGCATAATGCAGATGGATAATGGATAGTACATCTTGATTGACGGAATGAATCTCCCCAAATAAAGAATAAAGAATCTTAAAAGTAGAATGCGATTTACGCAAGACTTTAAAACAGCACTCCGGTCCAACATACATAATATCTATCCGAACACAACACTACATGCATAATTCATACATCAACGTACAATGAATAAAACATGACGATACCTAAACGAATCAAACACGAACACGGGGTCTATTTCAACCCTACAAGAGTAAAACACTATGCTATCTTTCTCATTTGAATAAAACATGAGAATAGTGCCTTAAATGTAAAAAAAACCCACATGAACATGAACAAAGTGCATGTTAAGATCTGAACGAATAAAGAAAAAAACCTCTTGGCATATCGAACCTCTTGCCACGCATGGAGGCATGTCTAATTTCCACCGGGGCGAGACTAACCAAAAACAGGGAGTGTGAGGCTCGGCAAAGAGCGATAAGCCGACTCCTTAGCCCGGGTCAGGTATTGATTTGCTTTCTTCGCCCGTCGAGGTTCCGTCCCTGCCGCGAGATATTTACAGGCCGTCGCGCAACATCAAGACGCAAGTCTGAGCGAGTCTCCCCGTTTCCCAACCCGCACCCTGCCCCCGAGAGAAACTTCACTCGCCTCGCTGTGTGTCTTCTGCGACGAGGCTGTTCTGTGCCTGCCCGTTCCTGCAATGTGGGGTACTTAAAAGACCGTCACTTCGTTTCTGACAACTCCTCAACGACGAAAGGCAGCCGAGGTTCCTGTTTTCCGAGGATATCTTAGAAAGAGGAATCTGTTACTGGGTGAACTGAAAAGGAGTTCGACAATTCTGCCATAGTGGAATTTCTCTCTTGAATCTACATATTCGGTTGAATCAACAATTTAAAACTCATTTATCAAAAGGGCCAAGTCTATTTGTCAGTCAACGGAATTCATTTTGGGAGCTCTGTATAAGTGATGGGCTTATGCCAGTGGTGCTCGAATGTTAAAAGGATCACTGCACTTCCATTTATTCTGTGAATTGACGTTCTTGTATCGTGCCGAAATCAATCACTACCTAATGATGGTTTAAAGGAGTGCAGATTTTAAAGGATTGTTTTAGGGAGAAGAGGAGAGTTAGAAATGCGTCACAAAATACTAGACAATATATACCCAACGTTGCTCAACTTATTGGTCAATGAACGGCCACTAAAATTAATCACAAACTTCCAGCATAGGCCCCTATCAGATAAAAACCAGTGTTTGGCAAACGATTTTGCCCGACACGTCTTTATATACCCTTAATGCGTTCTTACTTTTTTTAGTGAACTCTGGTCACGAACCCTGCGAACCTAAGAATAAACATGAGCTTGTCATAAGGATGCACATATGCGTCCATGCCAACTTCCATGGAAGTATTTCAACGCAGAAATGCTGCATCCGCACGACCCCGGCAACCACGCTCCTCTTTCAAACACAACACAGGCACAGGTAATGCACTTATAGTACTGTATACACACACATGCCAATACACGCACAGGGTCCATGAATGCCTATACTGTATGCATGCAAGCTCAGCTTTTGTAGTCGCAATACCAAGGCCCAAATGGGCTTCCGTCCAGTGAGCTCATACACTCAGCCGTGGGCATGACTTAACCTTGGGGCGTGTGTCCGTCTACGGATCGCGTTGTCAATTTCGAGCACCCATGTCCATTGCAACTGAAGTTTGAAATATCCCCTCCCTTAAAACTCACATTTCCAACATTATTTTTACAAAAGCCCTACAAGGATCGGAACGCCAGGACCTCCAACTTTTCAAGACACCTCTTTGGTTGTGAACGGTAAGTGCGTACAGATTGTGCTCAGTAGTTTGGCTGGGCATTTAGAACTAAACGTACAAGTACCACCTACTGTACATAACGAAACCTCACTAATTCTACTAGCTTAAACTAGCTTAAACCGTAAACTATCTAGAAGAAGTAACCATTTAAACCATCGATTAAACTTAAACCTGAGTGTATGTATTTCTAAACGACCATTGATCACTTTCATACAGTTGCTTTACCGCGAAAATTAGCCAAGCATGAAAACAAATGCCTTCTTAAACAGGTAATCCAACTATACCTTCATGTAATGTTGATTGCTTTTAGCCTACGACAAGTGTCTTTTGTAAAAAGTGGACCCTCGGTCGGCAGCCCCATTTTATTTGTTAGCTTCAGGAAACTCTTCAGCTCCTGTTTAACGACAGCGATAAACCAGATTGGATAAGTAACCTGAGTCTTTGTCAACTCTACTGTATGTCTTAACGTAGATTTATGGTCGAGCAACGTCATCTTACTTTCTGTCATTCCAAATTACCCCCTCCTCATTTCCCCAAGAATCCCAATATTCTAAAAGAAACACAATCAAAGGAATGGCCTACGATACCGGAATTCCAGTTACAGGCCTGTTGCAGGCAGTTTTTAAAAAAAGGGTAAAGAGAGAAAGGAGGAAAATCGATTTTTGCTTGGTTCGGTCGTCATGGTAACGTCATGCTTAACCGTATATTATAGTGCACGTATAGGCCGGCCTTTGGTGGCGTTTCTATATTGCCACATTGGCAAAGGTATCGGGTGTACGGGCGAAAGGGATTATTTTACAACACTTCAAACAAATCCTATACATCTCTGATAACCGACACCGCATTGGCCCTTTCTCTCCGTCAGCTCATAAAAATGTCTTCTTCTTTTTTTTTTACTTTGCTCTTTTCAAAACCATATTTTTTTTGCTTCTGAAATCCTTTGCTCAATGTATCACTGTGGATGGGAGCCAACTTTTTTTTGCAGACTTTGAGGGGATCGATGCTTGGTTTTAGTGGGCATTGATCTGCCGGGGAGGTATGGTGCGGAAAGGGTGGCTGGGAGGACAGTTTAATAGGAGGTTGCGGTATGGGTACGGGACAGGGTCAGACCTCAGTACTCCTGCCGAGTTGCATCCAAAGAGCGTTAACTCATTACCAGCGGGCGCTATGTAACACGAACCTAATGCCGAAGTTAACCGTGATATTTCTCTTTCCTTCACTCCTCTCTCTCCCCATCTATCTCCTCTTTTTTCTCCGCCTCCCTCTCCAATCGGTCTCTGTCAGTTTCTTTCTCTCCATTTCTCCCTTTCCTCCTCCCCATCTCTCTCTCTCTCTCTCTCTCCCTTGCTACCACTCTCCCTTCCTTTTTCATCTGTCTCTGTCTATGTCTCTCTCAGTATTTCTTTTTCTTCTCTATCTCTCTCCACCCCTCCTCTTTCTCTTTCATACGCAAGATATCATATGGAGAAGCAGTGCTAAGTTTGCCTACTCGTGACATTCTTTCCCGAAGGAAGATCAACACGGGTAAACTCCACCATTTTTCGCTCCAAGGATTTCACTTCCTCTCACATGAGACTCTAATTACGGGGAAATAAACCTGTATAGATCCTACTCGATTAAGACGTTCATACTTGGTTAAGATGTTGAGCATGATCCGTTCATGTATACAGCCTGCGGTGACTGCGATCGAGACCTCAGTGCGCGCTAAATTAAAGACTGCAGCGTTGTACCGGTGACGTTTTAATCTAATTAATCGCGTGGGCCGAATGAAAAAAAAAATGAGTGTCAGGAATGTTTTTGCTTTCTCACTCCCTTTTCATTCTGCTCTGCCTCCGCCAAAAAATAAACAACTCCCAAAGCTCGCAGGCACTGTGTAAACGTCTTTAGGCCCACCGAATATCGAGCGGATTATTGAAGTTTTCGGGCGGCAACGCCGGGGCTAGTAATTCGGTCAAAATTACCGACGCAGTGTCGGACTCAGAGTCTATATGGGTCGCCTCGGTCAGTCGGGTGTGAAGGCTGTTTTCCTATGTGGAGCGGACACATACCATGATTCCTGATCGCGATAGCAAGTGGAGAGGGGTGCGGGAATCTTCGTCCTCCCCTCTTTAAGAGGAAGGGAAGGGAAGGGAAGGGAAGGGAAGGGAAGGGAAGGGAAGGGAAGGGAAGGGAAGGGAAGGGAAGGGAAGGGAAGGGAAGGGAAGGGAAGGGAAGGGAAGGGAAGGGAAGGGAAGGGAAGGGAAGGGAAGGGAAGGGAAGGGAAGGCAAGGCAAGGCAAGGGAAGGCAAGGGAAGGGAAGGGAAGGCAAGGCAAGGCAAGGTGAGGTGAGGCGAGGCGAGGCAAAGCAAGGAAAGGCAAGTAAAGGTGAGGCACGGGAAACCGTTCGGTCATTTAAAAATGTAGGTCAAACATTGCCAAACGTTGCTTAAAATATAAGACAACTTTGTAAATTCATGTTAGGGGCAACCCAGTGATGGGCAAATCATTCCTAGTACTGGGCCGAAAATCTAAGCAGGATTTTGCACTGTTTTGAACCAGTAATGGGCAAGGCTTCCACGTTTTGCCGAGATATCTGGTCCCTGCTGTTGTGACAAAAAGCACATCGCGGGGCCCTATCTATGGGGAGAGAAACCGATGCAGCATGAGTCAATAGATAGTAATCAGGCGATATGCCGTGCATGTTGAAAGAGGGGGGAGTGGGAGTGGGTTACGGAGTCGCATGGGGATGCACTATTGAAGGAAGTTATCCAAACAGGACTACCCCCAACAGAAATAACACTGGGAGATTAGGCGCCAACATAAACAGCCGAAGAGGCGCATGTCCATGTGGTCTTAAGAAGACGGCGACTTATCCACGCCCTTTATTTTCTTTTAACGAGGGTGGTGGGTGGGTGGGGGCCGGGGGGGGGGCTCATTTGGGAAAACAACGCAGAGGGCGTTGCGAAGAGAAATGAATACCCGTGTACTGTTCGTTTCATTAGAGGGAAAGCACATTTCTCTGGCGCTGGCAAAATAATGAATGAGACGCACACGTGCTGGGAATTGTGCCAATGTAACGAAAACAATCACTGGGCTGGGAGAGGTACCGGTAAATTGCATTAAGGCTTTCGACTGGGCAGGGTGTGGACTAGGGTGAGAAATTACCCCCACCCCGAGTTGACCTACTTCGTTGCTCATGCAGTGGAGGGCATCTGGCGCCACGATGAAGTCGGGGCGCTACACATTCACGACGAGGATTGTGTGGGTTGAGCATCGCTCATCCTTAAAAGATGACGACAAGAGGCATTGGTGTCAACGAGGTGGGATCATTTTTTTTAGTGGGAGGTCGTCTTAAAGCTACCACTGTGTCCAATCATGGAACCGAACTGACAATTTCTCAAGACGTACCCAAGATAACTCAACTAACGATGGATGGCTATTGCTCATAGAAGCAATCGATTATATAGCCATTCGTGCACCGTTTGATTGACCGTGTGGTACCATGGGATTGGTGAAATACAACATTTGAACTGCATGATCAGAGGTGACCGATCCTGGAAAATGGCCGCCAGAGGCCACTATGACCGGGGGCCATCGCACACAAACCACCACACATTCGTGCACCGTTTGATTGACCGTGTGGTACCATGGGATTAGTGAAATACAACATTTGAACTGCAGGATCAGAGGTGACCGATCCTGGAAAATGGCCGCCAGAGGCCACTATGACCGGGGGCCA
Source organism: Luidia sarsii (assembly GCA_949987565.1). Taxonomy (NCBI): domain Eukaryota; kingdom Metazoa; phylum Echinodermata; class Asteroidea; order Paxillosida; family Luidiidae; genus Luidia; species Luidia sarsii. The sequence goes on along the minus strand of OX465111.1, from coordinate 15,602,577 downwards.
TCGCACACAAACCACCACATATTAAGGGCGCGACTCGGTACATTTGGTAGACGGGTTCATCACGCAACCAATTACCCTTTATCGACCAACATCGGGGCACATACAGTCGGAAGACGAGGAGTTCTTATGAGACACGACGATGGCCCCCAGGCATGGCAGCCTTAGGCCGAACATGTTTACCCTCACACCCTCCACCATTTGGCCTCTATATCAGAACCTGTATCCATCCCTGCGTATAATGTACCAATGTGCTGCATCTATGGGACATCTGGTACCTAATGTTCTTACACACATTGGGGTTCAAGATGAAAGGCCTCAGAGGCGTCTCGTGGCAACACCTATCTCCCCATTAGTTCGTTGCCTTCTCTGGAGTCCCGCGCAGCATGGAAAGAAGATAGGAAGATGGATCAATGTGCCCCAACAAGGGATCGTAATCAGATGAATATCGGTTAATGAAACCTAACGAGTCGTGGAGATGGGGATCAGATATGATGACGGTGTGCGGGCCACCACGCACGCGACCGAGGAATTTGCCGGACACCATCATCGAATCTCCCCCTATCCTTTTTCTCGTCATCGAGTGCCTCGCTGATGGTCGTTGATTTCTCTCCCCCACCCCAACCCATTCTAGGTCAGGCGGACAGACGATCACAGCCCTTTGCCTTTGCAGAAGTTTTAAAAGCCCGCCGCAGATTCGCGGACATACGGAAACCTAATTCCGTAGGGCGTCAGTTGAGGTGGCGGATGACTATCAAGAGTCGTGCAGCGCTACCTACGTCACCTCATGCATAAGCATATGCATGAATAAAACATGACGTGTGCGACACTGATTGAGCGGTGTGTAAACTTCGCACGGTTTACTTGTACTGTTGTTGCAACAGAGCGACCGATGATACGGTATGAAGTTCTGTGCCTGCCTCCAACACTTTCTTCCCGAGCCTCTTCCGCAATGCCCCCCTCCCTCCTCCACTTCACTTTGCAATGATACGGACTAGCCGCCTAGGCCCACGCGGGCTGCGTTGACAACGTTTGACCCTTGGAGTGTCACTCGTGAATAATTCAAATATTATTTCTATTCATGAAGTGGAGTGTATCGGTCTCAAGGGGCTGGCTTTTCCTCTCCGCTCTGCACAAAGCAAACGGCAATGGCGCGGTAGCAGTAAGCCCCGTGATTGCCAGAGTGAGCGTGTTATTTCTTCATCCTTTTAAGGGATTATGCCTTGTACGCATGCGCGGTTCCAGTGCCGAAGGGTCCTGCGCGTTGATGATTAGCGGAGCCATTTGAGCTGAATATCACTGTGAGGGCCAAGGTCGGAGGAAGATCTGAGTCGCCGGTCAGAGCTCTGATGTCGGAAAGGTGTGAAGTCGTTTGATTGATTTGTTTAGAAGAATTTCCAGAACTCCAGGGAGAGTTCTGGTGAACTGGAGTTCTGGAGTTGTGGTGGACAGCGGCAATAAATGTGGGCGCTGGCAGCGGGCAGCTGGGGCGGGTTTTAAACTCTCGCTAAGAATGTAAAGTGTGGATGTTGTCATGTTCGTGTCATTATGACGCAAATATCAGGACCATTCTACCTTTGAGAATGGTAAACTGCTCAGATCGGAACGTCAGGCCTCTACGTTTATCAAATCTACATTCTGGTCTTTTTTGTTTGTGAACACTTTGAAAATGTTTGGTATAATTATTATTCTATTACACAGAATGATAGATATACTAATGATTGATGAAACAGAATGATGGAAGAGCACGTTAACCATGCAGAGGTCTCTGGTTCAAGTTACGGTCCAGTCAAAGTTTTCTTTGCCAATTTGTTCAATTTGTTCAAAAGTTCCCAGTCTATTTTTCCATGTTTGTTTGATTTGGATTGATGGAACACTTCAAAAATCATCCATTGGCTGTAATGGATAGTACACAATTAAACGACGAGCATAATAATTGGAGCCCCGATCTCTGATTTGAAGTCTCAGCGTTCTACCACCTGAGCCATCCAGTACGGTAGTTATAGGTGGGGCCTGCGGAATGGTCACCTAGGCCTATATATATCTCTCCTGGGTTGGTCTTTTACTACAGTTCCTTGACACTCTAAGAGTCAATGAATCTGGGTCGAAATTAGGCAGAGTGTATTGGCCCTTTCTTCTGAGGTAAGCGTTCACAATTAATAATTGCTGTCCCCGCTAATATGGCGGCGTAATGACGTCAGTAGAGGTGATGTTTCGTGCTCATCAATGATTTTGGTATTCAAACGAATTGCATTTCAAAAATTGATGAGCGTCGGGCAATAGTCGAATCGTGGGTGGTCGCCTTAAGATGATTCCAGATTCTGCGAAAGATTGGTGACGTGAACAACGTGTTCCCGCCAATGTGGGCTGCACAGGGTGCCTGAAGTCTAGCGAGCGATCGATTGGATTTAAAAATGCAGCGCTCGTTGAATTTGGATCTCAAAGGGTGTTAAGGAGCAACGGGATCGAGCGCGCGATGCGACAGTATAACCTTCCGCGCGACCTATACAGACATACACCGCAATGATCCGGTGTCTTCTCGGTGTTACCAAGAGTCGGGTCAATTTTCGATGTCCGAGGATCTGACAATAATGAGTGAGCGTGTGGGGTGTGTGGGGGGAGGGCAGAGACAGGGAACCAGACCGAACACACCTATAACTTACTACCTACCTAAATTAAAAGACCACACTGCCCCCCCCCCCAAACAAAAAAAGGGAATCACATTAATGCCTAATGCAGGCTCTTCTATCGTCTCATATGGTGAAATTTGATGACTTTTTTCTTAGGCTAGGCGTCTACCAAGTGTGGATGAAGAAATGACATTTATGAATGAATCATTCGCTGCTTTCAAGGTGTGAAAACCGGAAGAAATCGGGCACGGAGAGGACAACATCAATGTGAAATCAAGACTTCTGGCGCCCCATGCACCCAAGCAAAGTTTGGGACCCCCCCCCCACACACACACACACACACCATTCAAAGGGCTGAATATGTGGAAGAGCATGAAGACGTTAAACAAGAGTTCCGGGGCATAAAATCATTATCCCCATCAAGTCGATTTGTCTGTGTTGCTTTTATAAATGAAACATAATATGCTGCGCATGGGGATGAGCCATCACATGTTCTAACCGATCTACCTTTAAAGGAGGTCCTGCTAGAATCAAAACGTCAGGCCGTCTAATTTCGTTGGGTTCTCTTGTTTGTTTTCGTAGGTTTTTTTTTAAGATAGTGGTCAAATTAATTAGCCAGCATTCTGCAACAGTTCTGTAGTTCAGCAATAATTTGATCTCGCTCTTTCTCTCTTTCTGTCAATAGTTATACCTGCATGCGTGGCCGAAGGCTCGGCACACAATTATTTATCATCCAGAGCGTGGCGAGCAAGGCAAGGTCGCCATTAACGCCATTTGTTATACAGCCCTGAATTTAATAACACCGGGGCCGTCGCTGGCTTTAATCATTCAAGAGGGGTGACAGCCATAAGTCAAGCTTCCACACGCTTTGTTCTCACCCATGCTTGGTGAATATTTACAAGATGCGGATGTCAGATCTTCTATAAAGGATAAAGGGAGATTTTCGAGGAGAAAGGGGTGGGCAAATTTGTCGGGTTCCGGGTAGACTTATGTCCAGAGCCATGGAAACAATGCAAGCCATGGAAAAGGTACCAGTTTTTTTTCTGCTGTATAGAAGCTTTGAATAACACTATTTTGATTGGAATGGGTGCAATATGGCTTGTCCGTTTGCAAAGGTACATAGTGTCATGTAGGATCAAAGGCTGGTTCCAACTTACAATTTGACCGATCAGAAAGGCTCTTGATATCCATGCTAAATCCATGTACAGTTCATCCATAGCAATGCTGGTCCCAGTTCTATAGAGTAATACATTCAATAATTATTGTTTTTAAAATGTGCTCGGCGCTGGGACATGGGCGTCTTTTTCATCACCCTACTTCAGAAACCTCAAGTAATCTGGATTTATCAACACCGCAGAAAGGAGCATCCAATTTTTAAAAGCAAATATTTTCTTGAATCGACTTTGCGCATGTGATTCAAATAGACCATCCACTTGATGCAAGCAATCTGTAGACTGCCATACGCTAAATTCTTGATGAAAACATTGATAAATTCCCCCCCCCCCTCAAATGTAAATACGTCGAAAAAACAAAATGCCAAAACATCAGCTTACTGGGAATGTCAGTCGCAAAAAGATGAGACGGGCATGCTTTCATGTCGACAGACAAGATCACTCTGAGATAAGAGCCAACAAGAAGAGAGTGAGGCCCACACCAAACAAAAATGCAAGTCTTCTACTGTGCCCAGTGACCGTGCAGAGGTTTCTGCCGAGTAAACTACTCACTGGCCACTTTGCTGAATTCGCTCGTCCGCCGTTGTCTTGGAGAGTCGGCCTGCATATCACGGTCGGCTGACGAGGCCAACTTGGCTGCCCACGTATAAGAAAGATCAGATGTTGATTTTCAAGCTCAACTCTTCGAAAGTAACCGTGCGACGAGGGGAATTGCATGGCAGCGCGGCTGTACGAGAGAAGGGTCTGGACTGGATGATCATGAGTGGAATTACGGTGGATCGTACGGCTTTGCAAACTGGACCCAGTGATGTCGGAAATGTTCCACTGAATATCGAGAATTGTTTTCGTCCTTCCATCAATACATAGGCCTATAGGCTACATACATCCATCCATCCATCTGTCCAACTTGCATTTCTCCATCACTTGGAAAAATGCCAAAACATGGGTGCATTAAATATTAATGCTGTTAAAACCTTTCCTACATAGACCTATAACTCCTTTTTTTGTTTTTTGTTTTGTTTTACAAAATGAAGCCTGATGCATAATATAGACAGGTAATACAAATATTTCTGTGTATCTGCTCCTCTAAATAAAAAAAAGACAAAATTGTTAAAAAAGTATTTTCCGTTTGCATCTTGTTTCTCCTTTAGGGAGGAATTGACACAACTCCCGCTGGTAAAATAAAAAAAAAGGTTCTGGATATAGCCGCACGTACTCACGCTGGGCACGCCAGCAATGTCACTGTTAATGTGCCGGGCGGTACATAATGTTTAACGCACACGCGCATTCTCTCCGCGTACACCTGTTATCCTTTATTGATGTAATGCTTCGCGTAGACACAAGCAGATAAGACGCAGACAAAACCCCTCGCATCTCATACAGAGTCGTGATTTTAAACATTTAGCATGTGGCGTCATAAGGCGACCCTTTTTCACGTTGATAACCGGGTAAGGATAGGTACTACGTTTGGCACTTAAAAAATATTGGACGTTTTTATCGTGATGCTTTTAAGAAAACGACATAAATTATGATATTGTTCACTGAAGTCAGGGATACCGAGATGTGGAAATGAATATACCCAGACGCACGATGGTTTGGATTATTTTTGCTTTCTGTTGACGAAAAGTTCCGCCTTTCTTCAGGAAAGCGAGGTCTGATATACAACATACACTAAAGCGGAGAAAGTTTGGTGCTAATCTGTGAACCAGCCAAGGGATAAAGATGCAGGGTGTGTAAAGCCTTTCCTAATGGTCAGCAGAACTTGCTGAGACTGTCTCCTGGATCCAGAACCCACGGCTTCGCCTCGTGTCAAGGGTGTTTGTACAGGCCCATGATAACATTGCATGCAGAACACATAATATGAAGTGAGAGCCATAGTCTTTGCTTACATTAAGCCATCGAGGTTCATGCATAATGTCTTCCAGCAGCACATCTGATGTCACTGCTGGCTACTAGTTCATGGTTAGCATACAAACCGAGTACCAGCGACAGTCCTTAGGCGTTGTATCTCACACACACGTTTGCTCGGTTACCATTTTTACTAACCTGAAACGATTCCTGCCAAGCAAAGTTTTGTGCGGTAGCATTAGTGGGGTGATATTCAGTACTTGGCGCCAAATGCTCGGTATAGGGCCCTATGTGTAGGAAAAGTGACATCTCAAAGTCAGAATCATACCCCACAATAGATCCCGAAAGCATTATTCACCTCTCTTAAAGATGTAAGAAGGTAGCGAAACGGGGTAATAAGAGGAGAGGAGATAGGTCTGTGGTCAGGCGTAAATAGTGCGTTAGGTCGGTAAGGACCTGAGGCACTTCGCAACAAGCGAGTCACCAGACAGTTTTCCCTCACACTTTCACCTCGTCCGGTCATCCATACGAGTCTACAAGGACGGGGATCAAAATGCCAAAGTGCGCAGCAAGCAGCGGGCAGAACTTCAGCCACCTTTGCCGGATCCCCTATAGGCCACACCCGTGGTAAACAACACCAATTTGTACGTCACAGAAACAGTGAAGCGCCAGCCTATACTCGCTGTAAACTCCGGGCCCAAAAAGGTAGCGATTAGAATCGTTTGCTCACCATAAATTTAGGGAATTTGTGGGCGATTTTGACCTACAAAACTCCACAACGAAAAGTGTACTTATTTTGACTAGTGATATAGACCCTATATACAATATGGATTCTATTCGGATGAACCAGGCTGTAAAAATGTTGAGTAAAAAAAGCGTTGAGTAATATTCTTTCGTCAAACACTGGTTCTATCACAGTTGTCGGGAGTTTGTGCATCATTGTGACATACACAATCCAACAGCTGTGGCTTGATTGGAAACTGATGTCACCAGTTCCTATCTTGATGAACGATGGTCAAATGTTGTGGTAGAAAATTGCCAATTTTTTAAAACTGTGTTTTAACTGTCTCGTTTTGGTACACACTGCTTCAGATAGACAAAAAAAACACAAGTTGGCGGCGTGAGCCGCGCCGACAGACCCTCATAAAAACAGGAAGCGCGTGTATGGACGAGAGCTTGAACGAATACAGAATGGTGGAAGAAATATTGGAGAAAGAGAGCGAGGGGGAGGAGAAATCGGGTACCGATCGTCATAAATAAAGATGACCACTCCTCGTCGGCAAATTATTCATTGGCCGTGCGAATGCCAGAGCGAGGCTAACATCTCCCCATGGGGAGGGGGCGAGGGGGTATACCCGGACACACACAAAACCCATCGGAGAGCCGGCGGTAGTCGCCCTCAAGTAAATTAGGCGGTTAATATTTCATCAGAGCGAACTGCTCGTCTTGCGATGGGACGGCGAAGGCTCTTGGAATGTATAATGCCGAGGACATTCACGGGTAATGTTTTCTTGGCCTTTTTAAGATATTAAAAACAACTCCATTAAGGAGCGAGGTTTCAACGAGGCCATACAGACAGTGGGTGTATGCCATACATAATAGAATTGGGCACTAAAATCTAAGCAAATGTTTTGACCAACCTGGGTCAGAAAACTCAGAATATCAACTGGTGAATTTCCTGGTCAATAAAACCCCAACTGTTGTATTTACGTGTTTGTCCAAGTCACTCACGAACTTCCAACGGGACCAATAAAACCGCATCAATTATAGTGTTGGGTAAACGATATTGCCTGCAGCACCTTTTACGCCAAGTACTTTTTACGGATGGACAAATACTTTGTAGATCAGAGGCAGTCACGCATTATTCAGTGAACGATTTCAGCAGATTCGTCATAACTTTAAATCAATCGTATAAGCTGACTGGCAATGCAAGACAGCACTATACGGCCAATGCCGACTACATGGCCGGTCATCCATCGTAATTCGTATTAAGGCGAGTAACGGGAGATCGTGAAGGTTTTGTATACAGGCGAACCCTGATCATAATCTTCCAAACAGTCTTTGGCAACACATTGCAAGCGAATGATTTGAACAATCCGGTTTTTCATTCGAAACCAAATCGGGGAAATCCGATTTACAACCCTTGCTCAAAAACAGTGACCCTTATGTATACTAAGGTCTTTAAAAAAATGGCGGACTCGAGTCTGGCTTAATGAGAGGGACGACGTGCCCTTTTGCCCTCCGATTTACGGGTTCGAATCCCACCATGTCTACTCTGACAGCTGGATCAATTGAATCACCGGTGCCAGTCCCAATCCCGCTGGCCAACGCTTTGAATATTTGAATAATTCCATCGCGGCGGTTGTCTCTTTTCCGTCTCCTATTCGTCTTTCTCTCTTCCACCTATGCCGTGAACATTCCTTCCATATCATCATCGCCACGGGGTTTTCCCCATCTTTTCTGATCCCAACCAACCAACCATCCAACCATCCACCCAACCAACCAGCCATTCTTTTTAGTTCCCATTCAACGATTTCATACATCGGAAATGACGTGGAATAGAATAATCATAGCCCAGCGATCGAGCACGGTTTACACAAGGACGACAGAACGCCGGCGTTGAGTGCAGGCCGAGCTATACTGTAATAAGCGCCGTTACATTGCACGTTAGTCTGGGCATGGCCTGGGAGAGTTTCAGGGAGAACAGGAGAGTGATGTTGTCTGCCACAGGCACGCAATGCCACATTACCAGGTCCCATCGAACCGACGATGCACCTGGTACCCAGAACCTTGAAAAAAAAAATCTACTGACAGCACAGGGACGATTGCGCCAGTGCACATAAAAAAAATCACATTTAACACTCAAACACAAGACCAGCCACACACACGACAAATCATTATGCCCTTCCCATCCCACAAGGTCATTGTAAATGCAGCGAAATTAAATGAATAATTACAATCTCTTTTGAACAGAGAAAACAAAATACCGTTTAGTCATCATGATATATTACCTCGGCTTTCATTAAAAAGGGGGATTCTCATTAACTCTACCTTCCTACGTAGACGAGCGAGAAAACAAGAGCGGGCGTACACAATATGTATAACCCGTGGATTATCGGATATTATTCTATAGGGGCAGCAGATGCCCATACCGTATAAGGCAAGATGGCGGCTCACAATGCGTGTGTATGTAACCAATGCGTCAACACCGTATATTATAATTGCACTTCGTTCGGACTCCTAGCACCACACGTTTGCCCAAGCCAGAGACGGGAGTTTTTCGTCGGTGCTCGGGAACGAGGGACCCCTCTTGACGCATCATCAATAGGTCCAACATTCTTCTCTATAACATACTTGCTCTTAATGCCTCTTTTCAGTACCCCCCACTCCCCACCCCTATTCCTCCCCTTTCCATCTCCTTCCCCTTTTCACAACCCAGCCCCATGTTAAGATGTAATCAAATATTGAATTAATTAAAAACCTGTCGCCAAGTCACTCCAGCGCCGCACCTGCTCGGGAAACATTTCTGGCGCGCTGGGTGGCATTTTGGGGTGGGGTGGTCGGGGGGCTTACATTAAAAGGGCGTTCTTTAGATCTGATACGTACATTAACACCCGGGCCAGACGGGCAAGCAACGGGGTTCTATCACCGTTGTCGACGGCCTTCAATACCACGAGCGGCGCAGATACTCGCTGCTGCTCTGAACGCGGCGACATATCAAAGAAGTGTTGAATGCAATTACATTGTCTAAGTTCCTGACCAAACCATCATATGCACTTCTTCGTGGAGGTCGTGGAGATAATCCAGACAAACATCACAACAAACAAGCACAGAGACAAAACAAACAAGCAAGCAAGCAATACTGTAAAAATAAATGGTTAGCTAATGTTCAACCAAGACTAACCTAAGTTAGTCATGATTTTTCAATTAAGGCGCAAGTGTTTGACTAAGTGCTCCTATCCCAACATTTTACAGAGCCAATCTTATACTATCATCCAACAATCTCGAGGCAAAAGTGGAGGAACCTCGGCTCTAAATCATCCAGAAAAAAAAATCACGTATGTGTTACCATGACAACGCATCGCTGGCTCAACAAGGTAAAATGCCATCTATACAGTGAGCTATTGCAAACTTTTATTACTTTTTTTCTTCAACTCGGGCCTCTAGTCTAACGCAGCGGCACTCAATCACCTGAGTTATCCAGCCCTTGGGGGGACCATCCCAATAAAGTCACCTATCTTTGCTTGGTGGAGCCGCCAGTCGGAAGCAAGTCGGAAGCAAGTCTCACCTTATCATTTTATACATTATCAGTACCAAAACGGTCGCAGGTCCAACTGCCACGTGGCATGATTTTTTTTTTCAAATTCAAATACGGAATGATAGAAAATGACAGGTGGCTGCATAAGACAGGTGTATTGTGGCAAAACTATATCAGTGTGGTCTCGTAGCAGCAACGACTTCATCGGATGCAAGGAGAAAGGGCATAAACCGCCACTGGTTCATAAAAAGACGTCTTAGCGTGAAAAGGGAGCAGTGGTGGCGACATTGCGTCTGAATGGAATACACACAGCCGATAATTACGTGCAACCGAAGCGGCCTCGACTGGATCTTTTTAATCACAAGATGTACAAAAAAAATCCGTGGAGGTTAAGAGTGGATAACTACACAGTCCAAAAAATATCACGCCCCGGGTGATTGAAAAATAATAATAAAAAAAAAACCCGAAGTTCCATCCCGCGCGTCACGGCGATGTGTATTTATTGAAGTGACGCAGCGGCGGGTGAATGTGCCAAGGGGACCCGAGCTTCGGATGGTTGAATCCCCATCCTCCCATCCTCCCTCCCTCCCATCCTCCCTCCCTCACTACCTGCCTGCCCTGCCCTGCTATGCCCCCGGCAAGACTCCAAGCCACCTCGGCCAACCTTCAACCAGAAGGGCGTCAAACATCGCGACTTGCCTCCCCATTCCCTTCCCCAACCCCATCTCGTCTTTCCCACCGCCCCTCAACTGTCGCCAATAATTCTGTAAAAAGACGAGGAAAAAAATGATTACGAATCCCAGGCGATTTGAACGTGATCGGTCTCTTGACAGGGGCAAATTAACCAGGGTGTCGCCAAGCAATTATCGTCACGGGAGGGAAGGAGGAGGGAGAGGGGTAGAGGGGGGGAGGAGGAGGGAGGGGGAGGAGGGGAGGAGGGGGAGGGGGATGGATAGAGTTGCCAAAGACACAAGAACCCCCGAGAATGATGAACGCAGAAGGTCTTACCATCACGGTGAAACGAACACATCTGCGACTGCTATAGAGTTTAGAGTGAGACCGGTTCGTGGGTTCACTCATCAAATGTTGCGAGCGTCGACTGCCATGTGGATGCGAAAAGTCAGGTGTATGTGGTTGGAACGGAGCCGTTTTGGAAGGGGGGAAGCCACTCCCCCGTGGAGGCGGTATTGGTGAAGTCAAGACTTGACAAAGCGGTTCTTTAGTCTTGTCGGGGAAGTGTTACATTGTACGCTCGTGTATACAAACAAATCAGTGCACGTTTTTCAAGAGAACCGATTTCGGGAGTAACTTAGTAAGTATTGACAAATTCATTGACATGCCAGCCAGATTCGTTGTTGAAGATTGCAGCAGTGGAATAAACGTGCATTTATTCCATGACGTAGAATAAGCCGCTATTGTACGTCAAAAATCACGCTGACACGATCGAAATAATCCGACCCGTTAAACCATACAGTGCAGTGTCCATTTCGAAGAGGGGAAGAGGAGAAGGGAAATGTGGAGGTGGAGGAGGATGAGTAGAATGGGAGGAGAAATTGAGGACGAGGAAGAGGAGGGCAAGGAGGAGTAGGGGAGAGGGGGAGGTCGAGAAGGAAGGGGGGTGATGTAGGAGGGGTGATGTAGGAGGAGGGAAGTAGAAGGAGGAAGGAAGGAGAAGGAGCATGGGGCAGGAGGTGGCAGGAGCAGAAGGAAGAGGAAGAGGGCAGGGGAGGAGGAGGGCGGAAGGAGGAGGAAGAGGAGGGCAGGAGGAGTAAGGTATAGGAGAGAAGGAGGGCGGGGGTGAAGGGACGAGGGTAGTAGGAGGAGGAGAAGGGAGAGGGGAGGTTGAGAAGGAAGATGAATGGAGCAATAGGAGGAGGGCAGGAGTACGAGGAGGGAGACGACGATGCGGAGGGGCGAGCCTGAAGAGAAGGATGAGGAAGGCAGGCGCGATGTGGAGGATGTAGGGGGAAGAAGGGAACGGATGACTATGAATATGGGGATGAGAATATATGCGAAGGGGAGTAGGAGGAAGAGGCAGACGGAGGGGGTATGGTGCAGGGGGGTTGATGAAAGAGAAGATAGGAGAATAATGAGAAAAGGCAGGAAGAGGAGAATGAAGAGGATTTGGTGAAGGGGGATTTGGTGAAGAAGAGGGGGAAATGAGATGGTAAGTGCAGAGGAGCAGGAGGAAGAGAAGGATGTGGAGGATGGGAGGTCGGTGCGGAAAGGGAGGATCGGATGACGAGGATATTTTTTGGGAATGGGAGGATAGGGAGGATGATGCTGATGAAGAGGATGAGGCGATGGGGAGGATCTGAAGGACTGAGTTGTGTGAGGGACATGGACGATGTCGAGGATAAGGAGAATAAAGGAGAATGAGAAGGACGAGAAGAAGAATGATTAGGATGAGATAAAGGAGAGCATGATGATTGATAGAATGATGATGATGACCGTCCACTAACTAAATCCCCTCCTCTGAATTGATGCCCACATCCTTAGACAACCCTCTCCCCTCCTCACAAGAAATCGAACAACTTGGAAATTATGTCTTCTGACGTCCAACGAGGCAAGGGGGACCCATCGCTCTCTCCCTAATGCCAAGCAACGTACCTCTAGGGTACCATTATATATGACAAAGCATCCCCATTCCCCCACATGGTTGCTTATCACTCGGGTATAGTTTTCTCAAAAAAGTATATTTCGTGAACGGGTATGTAGATCACGCCAACCTAGGCCAGCATCGGACCGCTTCTGATGAATTGGATGATTGTGGAGATTCTCTTACAGCGGCGATGTTAAGGGGGTAGATGAGGGGAAGGCCGTGCCTCAGCGGTTCTTGAATGATTGATAAGTGACTCCGAACAGTCTGGTTGGTCGTACAGAGGGGGGGGGGCGATTATGGCAGGCTCTGGTCGCCAGCGAAGGTGACAGTCACAGTGGAGGCAAGGGCAATCATTTTGACAAAGAACCTGCCTGAATCCTAACGCACACCTAACCTTAAGACAGCATCACCACGTACACTTTCACGGGAACTAAACACACACTGGAAGGCGCTCTGACTAAAAATAATAATGGTCTAGCTGTATGGTCCTCGAAATTAGTTCAGATTTGGGAAGGGATTTCAAAACCCGGGACCTCCGACTCAGAGGATAGATGCTTTAGCGACTGGGCCATTAAGACCGCTGGAGGAGCTGGGGGAGCTGGAGTCTTAAACTTGATCTGTATTGTTTGAAAGATTGGTGTTGCAGATGCAGTCACTTTATATAAGACGCACACTACTAAAAGGTTTGGGAGGGGTTTAGATTTAGGTGCGTTCGATTAGACTCTACCAAGATGAGCCCCGATTGGTTCCCACGTCATTACATTAGCATACCCAGCGTGGAAGCAGGGTCACTCGGGGGTAACCCGGGTCTTGCAGGGGAAGGTAATCGAACCTATTATCACAACGATTTTTAACAGGAAGGAAATGGAGTCAAATCGTTCCTACTGTATAGAATAGTGGTCTGGGCGGAGGTCCCTTTCTGCAAGAAACTGCACGGGGCAGAATAAAATCCGTGAGTCTTAAGTCTGAGTCACGATTCACCTGTTTTTGAAATCAATATCCCAGTTTTAAATAGTTTTCTCCAATTGCGTTTACGAGTATGCCTGCTTGCATATTATGTCAAATAAAATAGTCTTAAAAGGTGTGAGGGCCTCACGTTTCGATCCCAGCAGAAACTTTCTCAAAGGCAGAAATCAAATAGTCAAGTTATCCTTTGAGATCAAATTATTTGATCAACCGGAACCCATGTACCTCAATACACAAAAACAAGTCTGTAAAAGCCGATTGTAGTCTATTTTAGCTTGCAGGGTTTTTTTTATCGAATCACGAGTCCTACAAAATCGAGTCTCAGTCAGTATAGGTCCGAGATCGAGACCGAGTCGTGGGGAATGAGACTTGAGGCCGAGTCATGGAAAAATGAGACTCGAGTTGGACTCAGTCCGAGTCGTATGAGTCTGACAGAAACCCCTCATCTTGTTCCAGGCGAACCGAACTCAGGCCAGACACCGTCACCATCCACTGGTCTACATCTGCCCGCAGACATGCATATCTCATCCTATATCGCATTCAGTAATTAGCATGGGGCCAATCGATCGAATTTATTTCCAACAACAATGGCCTCCGTATTCCCACGCTATCAGACTGTCAATATCCCACCGTGGAAACCATTCCAACAGAACAGTCGGCGACCATGCAGTCAGTTGAATATGACAACAACGACAACTCCCCAGGCCATGCACACGAACAATAGTCCCTCGACTCATCACTGCATAATTAGGTCGACATATAACTCTATGGCTACCATTTCATTCCCATCGGTGATCGGTCTTTTCTCATAGGTCTCCAAGGCGGCGGGATCCGCATACAATTCATGGAAACATCTTGCTCAACCGTCCCAGCAGCCGCGTTACAATCAGGAGACATACGCCACATCACCAAATCACCTTTTTCGTTCTTTCTGTAGCGGGAAAATGAATGTCGCGAACGACAATTCAAAATCACAATAATATATGGACAGGCCAAAGATGTCAGGAAATAGAGTGGACGTCGCTAAACCCTCAGGAATAGTACAAGCAAAGGCTTCCCTTACTTGCATCGATCTATAAAGCCCCGCAATGAATACACTGTACTTTTTTTCCCAATTTGAGAATGATCTTGTAAGGGGATTAGGTTTTCTCCGAGTAGCGGTTCTATTGTCGGGGTGCCGTGTCATGTTTTCCCCGCTTCCTTTGTGCAAATTCAATGAGATTTCATGGCGAGGGAACATCCTGCGAAAACATATTTTGAAAGGGTTTGCCTAAGACGGGGGACACGAGCGACGTCAAATCAAAAGTTGGCATATAGTTTCTCGAAGCATAGGTTTGATTTCCAAACTTTCAAATCAAATTCCATGATAAAAGCATACTCCTTATATTACAGTGCTTAGCGCCAGATTCTCAAAAAAGGGCTCAAACATGTGGTTAAATAATAAAGTTATTGTGTATGCGTGCACAGTCAACGCGAAGGTATAACTGTCTCGTTGTTTTTCTTTACCGATGACCTAATGGATTTATGCAAAAAAGTATTCAACGGAGGACGAGAGTGCGTGACGCGATCCGTCCTATAACGTTTATCAACCACATCGGAAATACGCCGTAAATCCCTTTTAAAATGACGGGACCGGGAGAGAGAGGGGGGGACAAGTAGAGAGAGAGAGAGAGAGAGAGAGAGAGAGAGAGAGAGAGAGAGAGAGAGAGAGAGAGAGAGAGAGAGAGAAGGGGGCACGGAGAGATAGATAGAGAGAGAGAAGAACAGGGAGAGAGAGAGAGGAGGGAGGACGTGAGAGAGGGAGGAAGGAGATGGGTGGATAGAGAGAGAATAGAAGAGAGGGAGACGGATGGAGATAGATAGACCGAGGGGAGAGACAGAGAGGGAAAGAGCGAGGGGAGAAAAAACTGGGGAGAGGAGAGGGGGAGACAGACAGAGGGGAGTGACAGTGAGAGCGAAAGAAAGGAGATGGAGGGAGAGAGGAGGTGGAGAAAGGGGGAGAGAGAGATGGGAGGGAGCAAAAGAGACAGTCAGACAGACAGACTTTCAGAAAGAGTGGGAGACAGAGATAATTATGAGGGGAGAGAGAGTTAGACAGACAGAGAGACACGAGTGAGGCAGAGAAACGGAGGGAGATAGAGTCAGACAGACATAGAGGCAAAACAAGTGAGAAACAGAGATGGAGAGAGAGAGATTCGGACAGACAGGGAGACAGGAGTGAGAGTCAGAGTAGGATTCGAGGGAATGACATAGACAGACAGACAGACAGACAGACAGACAGTCAGACAGAAAGAAAGAAACAGTGAGAGACATGGAGAGATGGCGACAGAGAGATGGAGTCAGACTGACAGAGAGACAGAAAGAGTGAGAGGCAGAGAGAGATGGGGGACGGGAAGATCCGGTATGAGCCTTTTGCAAACAGTGGAGCAGCGAGGAATGAGATTGGCCTCCATCTCGCTGTTGCCGTCCTCTGCTGTCCATTGAACGAGCCAGAGGGTTAATTATACCGGGACCTCAGCCAGCACCCCCTCCCCGTATCCTCGAAGCGACGCGGGTGGTGGAGGAAAGGATTACGACTGATCGATTGAAGCAAGTACAAATATCTTCAGAGTCTTAATTAATTGGCAAACACGGGAGTAGGTCGGATATGGCTTGGGTCGCACGGTGCGTGGAGCGGGGTGGATTTGGGAATGTGGTGGGGATGAAGCGATTTGATGAAGGAGATGGTTGTAGCATGGTTGCTGGGAAGCTGAAGAATCTTCAAGAATCACCGCCCCTTCCTTCCAGCCTTGAGCTATATATTATACCCAACACACCGGTGCGTGCCTGTTTAAATGACGTGTTCGACAAACCGATAAAGTCGGGACCTTTCTTCAAAAGCGGGAATTATTGGTACGCAAAACAAGAGGTATCGGGTTCAAGTCAGGTCCAATTACAGTTTTCTTTGCCATTTTTCAAAAATTGTCTTTCATTGGTATATGAATTAAACGAACAAAGGAAAAACGAACAGGGACCCAATTCGCATTTGGTTGGTAATGATAGCATGGCGTTACATTATTTGGCTTTGCAGTACATGTACATGTAATTCTCCCTGATCCGATTCAGCGTTTTGATTTGATTTTGTGCTTGGTCCAATTCAATTAGTTGCATATATTTGTCTATATACAATAGGCCTTCAATGTGCCACGACACCATCTTTGTCAGCTTCTCCGAATACCCGTTGACATAAACAGTGCCGATTTACACTACACAGACAAGGCATCGGGCAGTTTTAGATAAGTACAGTACAGATGCTCGGTTTTGTTAAAACCGTACACGAAATTTCACGCACGTCCATGGAATGTAACTACAGCTTTAGCGGCTGCAGCCAATTCCAACGCATAGACATACGTGCGATAGTCCTGGCCGTATTATGGTAAGACTCGGACTCGACTCACCATGCACACTGCTCGGGAATGTGAAAGAAAAAGGAGCCGGGACAAATCAAGATGGCCGCACATTGGCGAAGGTGCATTTAGGCCGTGGGGCAATTACGTGAGTAATCTAACTCATTTATCAGCCGGGTACAGTCTCGCCTTGACGTTAGCAAGACCGAGTGCTTCGAAGCCGCTGCCAGATCGCGCTGCGCTTCAATTCAGCGCAGTCCCCATCTCACAGTGCTCTCTCGGGGCGACAGGGCCGCTGAAAACGTAGACACGCTCTCACTGATCTTGGTAACAGAGGCCAATTGGAGCATTAGAGTGTTGCAAGTGTATATATCAACCCCGCAGAAAGATTTGATTGAGGCGATACAGAGAGAGAGAAAAAAGAAAGATACGGAGAGAGAGAGAGAGAGAGAAAGGGGGTGGAGAGAGACGGCGAGACAGAGGGACAGAGAGACAGCGAGACAGAGGGACAGAGAGACCGAAAGAGGACAGGCAGAGAGCCAGACAAAGAGTGAAAAACTGACAGACACCGAGAGAGATGGAGAGAAGGGAGGGGAGAGGGAGACGTGGAGAGAGAGAGACAGACGGGAAGACAGAGAGATAGGAGGAATAAAAAGGAGAGACAGATGGAGAGGTTGAGAGAGGAGAGGAGAATAGAGATGAGAGAAAGCTGGAGGCTGATAAGGAGAGCATAAGCCGACGTTTTAGACACAGCATCTGCATCCACAACGAAGGAGTGAACAGTGAACACAACCGGGTGATATACAGCAGCAGGTAATGCGCCATTCGGCCCTGTGATGAGAAGCCATCGTCCCCGTCCGTGAGGCTACTCACCGCTACACGATCACCTCTCGGCCATTCTCACCAAGACACACGAGCCGCTGACTGGGGTATCCTTTACCCACACAAAAAAACAACCCAGGCTATTTTACTTCGGTTTCTTTTTATTTCTCGTTCCAAACCACGAGCAAGCAAACACATGAGTGAAGGGGGACAAAATTATACAGACGAGAATTCAACGGTAGCCTTTCCTCGATTTCCATTGAGATTTATTACCTCGGTCGTGTTTGACAAAATATTCACGCATGGTACACAGGAGGTTCGGGGTTATTTCATGGACGGGATACAGGAACTGTGTGGCGGTGTTAGATTGTTTTTGGTTGTGTTTTGTTTTGTTTTGCTATGTTTGATTCGGTGTTGCTTCATGATTCTAATATTAATTTTCACTTCGTCTGTCCCTTCTCTCTCAGTCTCTTTGTACAACACTCTTTGTTTTCTCTGTCCCTCTCCCATCTATCTCTCTCTCTCTCTCTCTCTCTTTCTGTCTGTCTCTGTGTCTCTCTGTTTATGTGTTGTCTCTGTCTGGACATTTTTCCCTGTCTCTCACTCCACATCTCTCTCTGTCTCTCTCTCCAACTCTTTATGTCTCTCCTTCTCTCCAACTCTCTCTCCCTCTCTGTCTCTGTCTCTCCCTATCTCTCTCTCCTTGCCTCTGTCTCCCGTACTCCGTCCCTCCCTCCCTCTCTTTTAAACATTACACGAGATGTATTATCCTAAGGCCACAGAACACGATCCCGTAGATCCCTCGTGCATATATCATATGCACACGCAATTGTCTGTATGATACCGAAATGTACGTGTGTTACAGGCTTAAGACATTGCCCGAGCTTCGTCTTCCAACTCTTTCTTCCTCTTCTTCTTCTTCTTCTTCTTCTTCTTCTTCTTCTTCTTCTTCTTCTTCTTCTTCTTCTTCTTCTTCTTCTTCTTTTCATCCCTGCCTGGCCCCAGGCCAACTTGTCAGGAATTATTCCCGCTTCTCTTCGGAGACGAGACCGATTCCAACATAATGCACTCGGGGTGCCTGCTGGTAATTTCTCATCAGCGTGTAAATAAATCAAAATCGTCCATGCCGAAACGCCAAAAAAAAAAAAAAACAGGCAAGGGTGTTCCCCAGGATGAATGTTTTCCACAAAACCCGGTTGAGGCTCGGTTTGAAAATGCACGAAAACAGATAATTAACACACCGTTAACCCTCTGTACATAAAGTACATCGCCTGTGGAAATGATCAATCATGCAGAAAGGACAACCTTTTCAGACAATCTACTTTACTCTAAAACGATAGTCTCTTTTATGATTTTAGGTAAATCTCAGTGGAATACTGTCCACTGACTGTGGCACTGAGTCTCCTATAAATCACAAACGCACAAAAAGAATGCCCGACCTTGAGACGGGCTCAAGAGAATCTATCATGGTTCCTTTCTCTCTCTTTTTCTTTCACCGTTATGAATGGGCAAAGTGAAATGCGCACTATCAGACCCCCCGGCCTATGCATGGGCTCATTATGTATGCGTATTACTATTAAGCCCGTTATATCACGGCCATCCATCACTATTACGGACGGAGATTATACCCTCGCTTAGACTCGCTGAAACAATCAATTCACTTTCCATCCCAGAATCTCCTAATCATTCATGGCCCGACCATCGAGTGGTACAGGGGTTTTCTATTTTATCTCACGAGGTTGTATTGAATTTTCAACCGCCCACAAAAAAAAGATAACGCATGGGCAAAGTTGGTAACCAACGCTGCTCACGTACTATTGCGGGGGAAATATAACGAGCTATGGTTTCGAGTGAGCGTGTGTGGAGTACCAGTAACGTTGGGTTGGCGGCCCACTTAGGGTTCGTGCACGGGTTCAACACGATCTGAAGTGTCTCTTGGATTTCCCGTCGTTACTCCGAACTCGATTCTAGCGGAGAAACAGTTCTCCTCCGAGCGAGAGCAGAATGGGTGAGAGCCCGCTCAAGAACGAGATGGAGTGGGTTAATGCCGTCACTCGAAGCGGCAACATTACAGGCGAGAGACAAAAACATGTTTCTGTTCGGGAGAGGACAATTTACCTGTCAAGACTTGCCGGAGCAGTCTGCCCAGTATGGTACGCTTCTCTCATTCAAAAGTGCGCACGCACTCCACCCTCGCTCCACACTTACATAAATATGGCACATAATATGCAACCCATGTACTTTGCACTGCCCATGATCCGCCTATAGGAACACGCACAATGCACTTTCCCCGTTGCATAAAACATCCAAATGTGCTTTAAAGTTGCCATGCCATTTTTATGCTTTTCTCGGCAGATTTTATTCATTTATTTTATGGCACGGCCCAATGCGGCACGGATAATTATAGATCGAGCGACTGAATCTTTAATACATTATTAAGTTACCGTTATTTCCAGGTAACGTGCATGCCATGGTACAACATAATAAACAGAATAGCGCGATTCTAATAACGGAGTATGATCAAGGTGATAGATGCTTTAAAATGTGTAAATCGTGCAAAAAAATGCACGCACTGAGGCCCCATACGTTAAAGACACACAAATAGGCCTACCCCTTCACAAAGTCGCATCGGAATTAAAGCGCCTATGCATCCTACGCTGTGAAGGACCTTCAGAACGTCATATCTGCTTAATCACACGATGTTTTGTCGGCGGGGTTTTTCCACATTTCCCAGAGGTGCCCCATATCCCTTCCCTTCCTTTTCCCCCTTTTTCCTTTTCTTTCCGTCTCAAGACAAGACGAGGTTCAAATCACGACTCCCCCAATCCTCCGGGGCTTTAATTTAGTTGACTTAGGTCATATTTGCCAATTAAGTGGAAAAGGGGGGCTCTGGCAGGCGTTTAAGTGGAAAATTGAGACAAACACGTAGTTCGTGTTAACAGGAGACGGGGTTAAGAGCTCGAATCTTCCCGAAAACTGGCGACCGAAAAGAAGAGATAGAGAGGCACGGAGAGGCAGAGAAAGAGAGAGAGACACAGAGACACGGCACGGAGAGACAGGTGAACAGAGAGACATAGAGAGACATAGACGGGCACAAACGGGTAAACAGACTGAGAGACACAGAGAAAGACAAAGAAAGAGACAGAGAGACACAGACAGCTACAGAGACGCATGCAGAGACACACAGAGAGGCAGAGACATAGACACAGAGACAAAGAGAAAGAGAGAGGCACACAAACATACACAGAGAGAGGCGGAGAGAGGCAGAGAGAGAGAGTCTGAGAGAGGCAGAGAGAGGCAGAGAAAGGCAGAGAGAGGCAGAGGAGGCAGAGAGAGAGAAAGTCTGAGAGAGGCAGAGAGAGGCAGAGGAGGCAGAGAGAGTCTGAGAGAGGCAGGGGAGGCAGAGAGAGGCAGAGAGGCAGAGAGAGGTAGAGAGAGGCAGAGAGAGGCAGAGAGAGGCAGAGAGAGGCAGAGAGAGGCAGAGAGAGGCAGAGAGAAACAGAGAGAAACAGAGAGGCAGAGATAGGCAGAAAGGGGCAGAGAGAGGCAGAGAGAGGCAGAGATAGACAGAGAGGCAGAGAGATACAGGGAGAGGCAGAGCAAGGCAGAGAGAGGCAGAGAGAGACAGAGAGAGGCAGAGATAGACAGATAGGCAGAGGGATACAGAGAGAGGCAGAGCAAGGCAGAGAGAGGCAGAGAGAAACAGAGAGACAGAGAGAGGCAGAGAGAGGCAGAGATAGACAGAGAGGCAGAGAGATACAGAGAGAGGCAGAGCAAGGCAGAGAGAGGCAGAGAGAGACAGAGAAAGGCAGAGAAAGGCAGAGAGAGGCAGAGAGAGACAGAGAGAGGCAGAGATAGACAGAGAGGCAGAGGGATACAGAGAGAGGCAGAGCAAGGTAGATAGAGGCAGAGAGAGGCAGAGAGAGACAGAGAGAGGCAGAGATAGACAGAGAGGCAGAGGGATACAGAGAGAGGCAGAGCAAGGTAGATAGAGGCAGAGAGAAACAGAGAGAGGCAGAGAGAGGCAGAGAGAGGCAGAGAGAGGCAGAGATAGACAGAGAGGCAGAGGGATACAGAGAGAGGCAGAGCAAGGCAGAGAGAGGCAGAGCAAGGCAGAGAGAGGCAGAGAGAAACAGAGAGGCAGAGAGAGGCAGAGAGAGGCAGAGATAGACAGAGAGGCAGAGGGATACAGAGAGAGGCAGAGCAAGGCAGAGAGAGGCAGGGAGAGGCAGAGAGAGAGCCAGAGAAAGGCAGAGAGAGAAAGAGAGAGACACACAGAGAGAGACAGATACAGAGACAGAGTGACAGAGACAAACAGAGAGAGACAGGGTCAGAGAAAAAAGACATGTCAGGAAAAAATCGACCACTGTGATTATTCCGATTGCACAAGCCAAGTCAATCAAGTTCCACACCTGGCGGTTGAGACTGATGAGGAAATTCTCTAAGCTGACCACAAGCGATTCCTCATTAAGCGGATGTGAAATTGGTGACGATTGGAGTGTGGAGAATTTCCGAGTAATAAGCATGCACGGATCGTTTTCTATTTTCGTTCTCTCTTCCCCTTCAATCCTTTCAATCCTGGACAATACAATGGAGAAAACACTTGGCGAGGCAAAGTTTTCTGGTAGCGTCAGATAAGGTTTCTTACACTTTGACAATGTATGAGAACAATAATTATTTCGAAAGGTTTTCAAATTATGCTATTATGGCTCAACAGCGATTTCAAAATGTCCAAGCTATCGCAGATTCTTACGATTCTGCCTCATTTCGAGGACCCCTATAAAGATATTTACCCTCCTCTTCCTCTCTATACTCACCCCTTTTTCCCATCTCATCCTCCCGACCTCATGTCCCCATTTTTTTCTTATAAGGCGCCAACCTCATCGGCCGTTATTCAATTTCATTACCGCGCAATTCAGCGGCAATCGACGACTAGAAAAAACGTGTTTGAACGTGCCACACTCAGCGCGGTCAACTCAACGCTGGCAAATTCAACTGGAAGGGAAGACTGGCCAAGCAAATATCAGGGAAAATTGTGAGGTTTTGGGTTCTCATCTTAAGCAAAGATCTTCAACTGCTCCGAAAACAAATCGAAGAAATCTGTGGCATTTGAACAGGATGTCAGCCGACGAGTCAGTCTGTGCATAGTTTGTTTTATAGCTTGAATGGTAAGTCATTGAATATGGTGTGATTTTGACACCGTGCCAGTCTTATTTGAGAACTATTACAGCAAGCATGTAATGGACGTTTGCTCAAGTTTTGTTTTAAGCATATACCTTACCCAAGCACAACACGGACGTCCAAAAAACCAGGACTGGTTTTCTTTAAGTCTTAAGTCTTCCTTTGTTTGTTTGAAGTCTAAAACAAACAAAAAAAGAGAAAAGGCCTGAAGTTTCGACAGAATGGTCAAAAGCAGAGGAAGGGAGAGAGATGGAAAGAGATATGGATGACAGGAGATGAGGATAGGAGGAAAACTGGAATGACGAGGGTGAGACCAAAGGGAAAGTCAAGCGGTTGGCAGGGAATCAAAGAAGAGGAGATCAAAGGGGGAGATCAAACGTGAGAAGTGAAGGAGATGAAAATGGCTCACGGAATATAAGAAAACCAAAATCGAAAAAAGCGTGCATGGTGTTAGTCATCTCCCTCCTAGTTGTCCAGGCCATACGAGTTTAAAGTGTCATAAGGCTATCGATATTTCCATTGCCTTGTAAGAGGTTCTCCTGCAGGATAGAAATGTCAAGGCCTATATTTTTATGATAATTCAAAATGGCTCAAATTGAAATCCTCCAACATGTATCGTTATAAGCATATGCAAGCTTTCATACAAACAATGCAAATCAGTATTTGGTAGGTAGGTATTTTCAGGAAACCCAAAAGGCCATATTAAAGTGATACATAAATGTGCTAGTATACTGTAGTATAATCTACACGTATACGTCAAATAGTGGAGACTACCAGACTGTCGACAGCCCGTGGTCCTGTTCGTATGTCAATGACCAGTGTCAGACTCGCTGGCGTACTCCGGGCCACTATTGAATTACAGGTGTTTGTAAATGTGCAGAACATTATATTATCCGGCGCTCATATGGTATACAGTACATAGAAGATTACGGGCCGGGGGTCCATGTACAAGTGCGTATTATCAACGCCGAGGAAATGTACGCACATGAATGAAGGCCAAATTGCCCAAAAGCCCCTGTATGCCAATGGCAAATAATTATACTCTTGTATTTTATGCAACGATTCAGTATATTTAAGCTTTTGTTTTATTTTAACTGAGAAGTAAAATAATCTCCACCAACTCCGACTATGAAATGAGTGTTTTATCGATAGAGAAGCCGCTTGCTGGTATGGTTACTTTAGTGCAACAACCTGATTGTTACCTGAAATCATTTTTATTTCTTGATAGCCCCCCCCCTCTCCTCCTCCTCCCCCTTCTCATCCTCACCCCCCCCCCCCCCCCGTGATCGGTCGGCGTTTAGTCGGGTATTCGGATCGTCAACGGAGCTTGTAATTAATTGCATGTATTTATGCATGAACGGTCTCCAGATAAGGACGTGGGGTGATGCCGGGGGGATACGGTCTAGCATCCCTGGGAGTTTGATTAACTGGCCTCCAGTGCTGACGGGGATAGGTAAATAAAAGAGAAAAAAACCTGTACTAATTAACGGCAGTTTTCACCAATGCTGGATCGGAGGATGGGTATAGGCGATGGTGCATGGGCAGAGACGGTGGAATGGAAAGAGAATTCCGCTGCCTTAACTTGGTTTCCCATCACGTGAGTTTGATGAGAAAACGAGGAAGGGAGGATGTTCAATGCTTACTCGGTAGACTGGTGACTTGTGGGCCGCGCCCCTCTTTGATTTCATAGTGGACCGAGAGAGTGGGTATATAGGGAGGAGAGGAGATGGTGAGAGAGCGGGATACCGAAGAGAGGAGACGGAGACAGAGGCCGAAGAGAGAATGGAAGGAAGTAGAGAGAGGAAGTGAGTGAGGGAAAGAGAGACGGACAGACAGACAGAGACAGGGACACAGAGAGACAGAGTGACATAGTGTAGAGAGACAGAGAGAAAGACAAATATTTAGCGACATACATACAAGGAAATAGAGAAAAAACGGGGAGAGAGAGACAGAGATAGAGAAAGAAACATAAACAGAATGAGACAAAGAGAGAAAAGAGCGACACAGAGACAGACAGACAGAGAGTGAAAGATAGACAGAGAGTGACAGATAGACAGCTCAGACACAGAGTCAGCCAGACACAAACGTAAAAGGGGAGGGCAGATGTGGGAGGAACAGATAGCTGCAGTAGAAGGAACTGTCTTGATTCTGCGATCTTCAGCGAACGGCACGGAAGGTTTTCACGCACCAATGTCGAGACTTATTCCCGGCGGCTAAGAGTGCCAGTCATGTTGGGTTCCCCCCCTCCAAACAATTAATAATTGATGATCTAATAAGCAATACTGGTATAAAATATTGCAGTGCTGGCCTCAGGGGGAAGGGAAGGATCGGTTGTATAAAATAAAAAGAGGGAGGGGAGGAGGGGTGAGATGAAGTAAGCTTAACAGATTCAGACCACACAAAAATGTCCGAGGACACTCTTCAGGAAGGAATCAGATTACTTACATTTCCTCTATCTTCGCATTTGGAGTTGTATTTATTATCCAACCTCCGGCAGAATGTCTGCCGGTGATTGAATGATGAATAATAGCGACGATAGCCTGCAAATTAAATGAATCGCTCTGCATAGGATTTCGTTGAGAGGGTTGGTGGATGGATTAATGAATCGATGGGCGAACGGACAGACGGACGCATAGCTGCCAATCATTCCTATTTGGGAGGAATCGCTCCTCTTTTGGGGTAAACATTTATCATTTTTGACAAACTCTTGACAACAGATTCCAATTGTTTGGCTTGGAAATAAACATGTATTCCGATTGCTCTGTGATTCCTTTTGTTTAACAGTAGTAGGCCCTATTCCGAATTTCCTTTCAGATAGTTTGGCAGCTATGCGGACGGACGAGAGGGCGTGTGAATTAACGGATGGCAATTCTTTGTCTGCTCAAAAATAAGTCAGACAGTCTGTAAGCGACGGACAAACCTTGCCTCGTGATAACCAACCAACAGTATTCACGGTGATAGCAATTTCCAATACGTATACTGTACAATGTACAACACAGGTGCCAAACGAAAATCATCACATCATGTCTATACGCTCGTGCCTTTCTCCCTGGGGAAGGAGGAGCGCTGATGTGATTGCACATTTTACTTTACATTATGTCAACTGCAGGAAGCCCGCAGGAACTTCTCCGGGTCAGGAAAGTGCACGGCGGGGGTCAGGTATGGTGTGCGCATGCCCAGAAGCGCAGACGAGCGCTGGCTCGCGGCGAAGCGAGTTCAGTCGGCTGACTTCTCCCTGCGCACGCGTCCCCGCCAAAGGCGCTTGGACAAGTCTAGTATAGGTCACACTGTCTGCACTGCCCACACTTCATCCTGCCGTGAGTTTCTCAAGGAGGCAAGGGGGAATAGAAAATGCATTTTAGAACCACGCGTTGAAGAAGTCGCCTGATGACCACACAAAAACAGTGTTGGCGCGATCCATGCAAGTGGAACGCTGGAGCAATGCAAATCAGGCACAAAAGTGTGTCTCATGTCTTAGTGCATAAAACTGGACTCTATCTGCCCTTGTTGGTAGCTATATATTGGGTACTTCGGGAGTTTAGTTATTTTCTATTTCATTGTTTCCAGTTGCTTTTTCAGTCTGTAGATTAACTTAAGACATTACTTGGTCACTCAAATTGGGCTCCAATTCCAATCATTCCTCAGCCAAGAATTAAGCAGAAATTGCAGGGAGAAGTCACGGCTATCTCCTCGCTCAAACCAAGTTCCACAACCTCCTACAAGTTTTCCAAAGGAGCAAAGAAATAATATCCATGCATGAGCCTATAACCAAACACCGAAAATTTGTCTCGTCGACGGACGAACCCATCAGGGTTGACCAACTACACATCCATCTCTGCGTTTCCTCTGATGACAATGTGACAGATTGCTGGCGGATCTAAAAAGCTCGCTGTTTATTCTTGTTTTGCAGGAGCCTCTCGAGGGGTATCCGAACCATCGCATCTCCTCGTTTTCTTTGCTTCGTTCATTTGAAATGAACCAGCCACAGTGATTCCACTCCCCAGCTAGACAACCGAGACAAAACCCCACTGGGTGTGATCACTGTAATCAGAGCATCCTCGCCGAATAAAAAAAAAAAAGAGACGAAAAATTCCACTCCTAATGACCAGCTCCTGCCGCATGCCTGGCATTTCCCGTGTGGATCGAGAGCGAGCTACCCACAGCGAGCCGATTGAGAGAACTCGGTAAGCCGGCACCTATAGCGTGCGGAGAGGCCGGACATGACATCGGCCATCCCTGCAAGAGCCATCGGACACGCCGGTATGGTGGTGTTTGTATTGCGTCCGTGATGGAAAGGGGAGCTTTGAAGTCCATCTCTGACACTTGGCAAGTAACGCCGAGGTGCCAATGGTGTAACTGTGTAACCGCCTTCGGTCTTTTCTATGGCGTGGCCATTGCAATGCTAATTCAAAATACAAAGTCGTGTATAGTCCTATATGAGACAACAGTAGCTTTGAATGCAGCTTGGTGTCATCACACGAGACCTGGTTAATCTGGACTACATGGTCTGCTTCCTCTTCCCCCACCCCACCCACTCCCGGAGTGATGGAGACAATGTGCACCGATGTAGCAAACCAAATGATTTATCGTGAATGACTTATTTGTTCCCACGGCCCCACCGGCCTTGTTCGCCTTCCGTACACCATCAGTGCGATCGCCTCTCCCTCTCTCCCTCTCCCTCTCCCTCTCCCTCTCCCCTCCCTCTCCCTCTCCCTCTACCTCTCCCTCTCCCTCTCCCTCTCCCCCTCCCCCTCCCTCTCCCTCTCCCCCTCCCCCTCCCTCTCCCTCTCCCTCTCCCCCTCCCTCTCCCTCTCCCTCTCCCTCTCCCTCTCCCCCTCCCTCTCCCTCTCCCTCTCCCTCTCCCTCTCCCTCTCCCTCTCCCTCTCCCTCTCCCTCTCCCTCTCCCCTCCATCTCCCTCTCCCTCTCCCTCTCCCTCTCCCTCTCCCTCTTCCTCTCCCATCCATCTCCCTCTCCCTCTCCCTCTCCCTTTTCACTCTACCTCTCCCTCTCCCCTCCATCTCCATCTCCATCTCCCTCTCCCTCTCCCCCACCCTCTCCCTCTCCCTCTCCCTCTCCCTATCCCCTCCATCTCCCTCTCCCTCTCCACTCCCTCTCCCCTCCCTCTCCCTCTCCCTCTCCCTCTCCCTCTCCCCTCCCTCTCCCTCTCCCCTCCATCTCCATCTCCCTCTCCCTCTCCCCTACCTCTCCCTCTCCCTCTCCCTCTCCCTCTCCCCTCCCTCTCCCTCTCCCTCTCCCTCTCCCTCTCCCTCTCCCCTCCCTCTCCCTCTCCCCCTCCCTCTCCCTCTCCCTCTCCCTCTCCCTCTCCCTCTCCCTCTCCCTCTCCCTCTCCCTCTCCCTCTCCCTCTCCCTCTCCCTCTCCCTCTCCCTCTCCCTCTCCCTCTCCCTCTCCCTCTCCCTCTCCCTCTCCCTCTCCCTCTCCCTCTCCCTCTCCCTCTCCCTCTCCCTCTCCCTCTCCCTCTCCCTCTCCCTCTCCCTCTCCCTCTCCCTCTCCCTCTCCCTCTCCCTCTCCCTCTCCCTCTCCCTCTCCCTCTCCCTCTCCCTCTCCCTCTCCCTCTCCCTCTCCCTCTCCCTCTCCCTCTCCCTCTCCCTCTCCCTCTCCCTCTCCCTCTCCCTCTCCCTCTCCCTCTCCACCATCGCCCGGCATCATGTCCTACATAGCAAGGACTCCATTACTGGAATCGATTTCTAAGCAAACTGCCTCCTTTTGCTTGCACGTTTGTCCGACCTACTCAGCACCCATCTCCGTTTTTTTTTTATTCAGGGCCAGCAGGGCAAGAGGCTGGTTGATACAGACGAGAGGCAGGGGAAGGAATCTCTCTCTCCCCCTTGGAAGTCGATAGACTCCGCACCATAGCGGGCTAAAGCTTTTCCAGGGGGAAGTCGATCGCGACACCCTTTGCATCCACGGTTATTTTTTTTTCTGCAAGTATTACTTCCAAGCACACTTGGTCGCTTATAATATATAGGCCTACATGTCATCAGGAAACAGCCTGACTGATTGGTCAAAACCATTCCCAGGCCAGTGGGGAATTTCGACGTCATTGCCTTAGGCTTGGCCTCCCAAAGCAAACGTGGTTACACTCAGTCAGTTCCATGAGTGAAAAGAGAGACTGTACCGTACTGCGCGTTAGTGACAGACAACAGTTTGGCTTAAGAACTGATGCACCGACAACCTCTGACGATGAGTCCCTGGGAACGAGGCTGGCAGACCTCCTGCAACACCAGTGTCACGTTGGCGGGCAGGATCCCCTGTTCTATAAGGCGTGCACAGCAGTTCGCCTTCTCGTCGGTCACCAGCGTCGTTGAACACGAGGTTGTACTGGGCGGTATAGTCGGCGTATTTCTCTATCCTAACACCCAACGTGCTGGAGTGATATGAAAATAATGCAGGCTACCTGCTGACTCGAATCACCAGAAATATATCTTTTAAAAAGTCGCAGGGCCTGACGTTTCGTCCCTATCTTTCTCTGATTCTCAACGGCAGAATGGCAAGGATAGAAAGAGAGAGGAAGGGATCGAGATGAGCCGTATATGCATGCGGTACGATTTAATGATGTACAAACTGAAAAGAAACATGGCGGAGATCAAGAGAAAGTCAAGTTGTAGGGAAATGTGTGGGAGAGAAGGTCACAGGAGGAAATTTAAAAGGACGAGGGCAAACTGGTAAAGGCAATCGAGTAAAGGCCTATCACTTATGAATCATGTTACTGCTATCCAATATACAATTGATTGGTTGTTGGTGAATTATTTCGATTTTGACCAACGTCGGTCAAGCTATCGAATGGTATACTTGTTTTCAATAAAAGCCCAACTAACGGATTGTACTCATCGAGATCCAAATCAGAAAGTGTTGAGCGAAGGATTCTCCGCACATCTATTGTCCGACCATTTGACATAGGTCAGTGCGTCAAAATAGAAGACCCAATTTGCCCTCATCAGGCCAGCCGCCTTCCCTTACTGGGGTACCCTTGCCCAGTCCCTCGCACCGACCACATCAGCCCTCTGAATGCGGTAAGAGTGTAAATCACATCCACATCATAAGCGTCACCAGACGAATAGCCCAGGTGTATGGACAATACCCACAATCCGGTTTAGTTGTAGCTTATTTCCATTTTATTCATGTTTTTTTCTAAATCGCTGACAACCTGCTCGCCTGTGTCCAGTCGTTTTAATTTCCTGTCAGCGGGGTCTGGGGAAATGACTGGGGGTCTGTAGCCGATGCGTATATAGCTTACCAACCACCGCCAATCCCCCCATAGACCGTGTCCGGCGTCAGCGGGTATACGCTGGCCAACGGGGTCCCTCCTACAAGCACGTACGGCAAGTCCATGCAGCGGCTCTGGGGTGTCAGCGATCGCCAACACAACCCGTCATTGGGGAGGAAAAACACGAACACCCCGATGATCCAAGGAGGTACTCCGTGAATTAACTCCGAGTCGATAATCAACACTGCTAAGCCTTGAACCCACTCACGGTGTCACCACACACTTTCCGCATTGTGCTTCCACCATGCAAACCTTCATCTTATTCAACGTTCCAGTTAACAACTCGCATGCACGGCACGCGGCGGCCTTTTTAAAGTGGGTCTGGGATTTTAACGACACAAATCGTCGGTGAGAAAGAAAAAACCCACCTCAATTGACTCAACCTATATTGCAAGACCAGCACTCAGACCGTTTATGGTACATGTTCAGCTTTATATCCCGTGTGGTTTCCTCAGAGCAGTCACATTACTTCTCTCTCCTCTCCCCACTCTTCCCCCAGAGGACTGCAGTGCACTATCCCAATTACTTGCAGAGCTCGAGAGCGTCATCCCGCGACCCACGCAAACGCCCGTTTAGCCAAAGACCAGTCAACCGTCAGCACGGTAACAGCTATACACGCGACCATGCAGCCTGGCTGCGTGTAGCACCATTTCAATCGCATCTCCGATTCGATGGCGTGGAATGAATAATGCGATTGTTCTGCAGGGATAATAATGATTACTGCAATGAAATGGGAGCATGGGTCGATCTCATCCGACTCACCATGACCCTAACGATCAATCGTAAAACTATGGACGATGATGCACAGTCGTATCTTCGACGAGTGATTCGTCGTAAAAGGGCTGCCGACAAATCGGAAGGCTTTTTGTGACATCGGCCTTGGTTCATTTCTGAAAACTTTTCCCTCATCTTCTTTTCATTTTGTCTATATCTATCATTTAAATATTGTTTGTCTGACATGCCATTCAAGTTTCTGAATAGGCCTACTATACAGTCGTGTCAAAACAACATTTCGTTGTTGCATTGAAATATTATCCTACATGATAATGGTTTGTCTTTCTCTTTCAGTCTCTTGGGAAATAAACATTGAGCGATGCCGAGAGAGCTCTTACCCCATTTCCGATTTAACGCACGCATTCTGACAGGCTTGACTTTAACTGAGTCGACGCTTTATGTTGACGGCGCGCATTAACCCAGCACTCCCTACCCGCCCCAAAAAACCCACTTTGAAAAATTGAAAAAACCATAGGCTTATCGCAAGCGTCCACACCTCTGAGCGAAAATTCATTTCAGTGCTGGCTCTAATGACTCGGCCAGACAATCATGCCTCGTGGTACAGCCCATTCCCCCTTAGCCACAACTTCGCCAATTATAAACTCCTCTCTCCACCACCTCCTTCTCCTCCTCCTCCTCCTCCTCCTCCTCCTCCTCCTCCTCCTCCTCCTCCTCCTCCTCCTCCTCTTCCTAACTCGGCCTCGGCATCTGCACATCTGCCGCCTGCATCTCGGAGGAACGTCGACGGGACTCTCTTTCTTCGGAGAATAATAACCGCGGGACTCGGACCTCTTCCGTGCCAGGAAATGAGTTGTTTTGACTGCCAAGGATCACGATGGAGGGCTTGGGAAGTTTCAGACAATGTTTTCATTCGCGGATTTATTTCATTTTCCCCCCTCAGGTTTTGTTATCATCATTAATTTGTCTTCTACTTTTGTAGATGATACAGTCGAAAGTTGACGTAAGAGTCGGCGAAGCCTCATTACAAGAGAGGAGTGGGCTGCAGTTGCATGGAGGGTGGAAGGTACGGGTGGAATCGGAGTTAGGTACGCCTCTATAAGTCACCATAACTGCAGGGCCACTCCCTTCATGTGACTGAATAGAATTAGCAAACAGCAACATCGCACATTAGGTTAAACCTTTTACTCCCACGACAGGTGGCAAAACAAGGCAACTGGTATCCTACACTGCAATGGTTCCCGGTTGTGGAAAATCCCATACAAAACAATTGGATCGGTCTTTCATCGCATGGCACCATTGAAAATACAATAACAGGGATGGGGAAGAACTCATACCACTTGACAGAGGAAATCAACTCCAATTCGCACACCGAATCTGCCTCTTGGCCACAGGACCGGCCAATCATGTACAATGTCGGATGATTTAATGAGTGCTCTGGTTGGAAGAGATATCATGGCATGAAACAAAGAGACGCAGTCTGTTCGTTCTCACCGGGTGCCGAGGGCGCTCCCGAAGCGGTAGCCACGTGGGCCGTATCAATGAGACCGAAGTCAAAGAACGAGAGGAGATTGGGTACCAGGAACCCATTGACAAATTTCCATAGAGCCACTTATAAGCACTCATATTTTCACTCATATTTTCCTTGAGGACAAAAAACCTTGCCTTAATGAAACCAAGCAGTGCCAGAAATGGTATATTTTAGGCTTAGCATTCAATATTCAAATACAAATGGCAATACGCATTCCAGTGAGCTATGGCTGGTTACCTTGTTCTAACGGAGGAGGAATTTCAGTGCTTAGCCGGAATTTGTTCGTGCTTTCCTGGTTAGGCAACGGTCGCAACCGGCCCGAAACGGCAAGGCAACTGAGCGGCTGTGACCGGCTACGGCCGGGAATGACCTGCAAGTCTATAGGATTATGGCTACGACCCCGTTCACCGTAGACTCGTGCGTAATTCGAAGCCCGGGACAATGTCACTGATTCTGCTCTCAGCATACCAGTAACAGAAGATACAACAGATATTGAAAATCGTCATGTTGGAGATCTTTTGGGGATACATGTAGTCCACCTCCAAAATCTCCAGCGGCCTAACTCCCTCCGTTTCGGCGTCCCGAATTTCAGCACCAAATTTTGTGGGAGTTACATTGCACTTGGGGACAGCTTGCCATCGACCACTGAATAACGCGGTGGCAAAACAGCCTAATGTCAACTGTTCAAAAGGCAATGTTTCCTTCCGGAGCCGACCGTTTGCGTACCAACGCTCTCAAAAAGAAGGCAACCCAAAATACAGCAGTCGCATAAATAAACGCTGTTTTTGTCCTCTCTGGCCAATCAAAAGCACAATGTTGTGCTTTTCGAGCTTTTCGTGCTTTTCACTTTTCGAGAACAGATCGAGAACGGATGAAAACTGCCCATCGGAAAGGCCTTCGATCACCTATCACTCCATGTCCGGGTCTGGCTTGCTAGAAAAAAAAACGGCTCAAACAGGTCCTAAGGTCACCATTCCTCCACTAATCTTCACCTCATATGATATATAAGTTTAAACAAAATAGTGCTTTTTTGCAAGAGTGCAAGCGGCGCTAGCGGCAATAAGTCACGGAGGCATACTCCCTGGCGACCAGCGTGCCACCGAATAAAGCTGCCCCCGGTCAATGCCGAGGGCTGACGGCGGATGCACGCTGCATCAGTCGCAACAATCCACTCGCGCTGCAAGTAGACAAATAGGACACCTCTAATTGAATTAGTCTGTGGCAACGGCGAGCAGGCGAGGGGACGCGAAGCACGCTCGTAGAATCAACACGAACAACGCGCCACCTTCGAGAAAGAAGTGACAAAAAGGAGACGGAATAGGCCCAACCTTACAAAATAAATCGCCATCCTCGCCAGTATAATTTTGTCGGGATCTGCGTCTGTGATCGCCTCAGTAAAGAAGGGAAAGAAATGCGACAGCTGGGCGCAACAAAAGGAGGAGAGCTCCTCGGCTAAATTTCGGATTCAACTTTGAGCACCCCTCTCTCACTGGTCTCGAGGACTAGAACTCTTCACCCTAGCCCTTGAAGGACACCGATCGGGCCACGGGCCTGTCCTACCTTTCAGGAGATCGCTGTCGTAGTCGTCGTTCTCCTCGTGCTGTTCAAGCGGCTGGAAATCCTTATTGGACGGCCGGCCCTTGTTGTAGTCGGACGTCCTCCGCTGCTGTAACTCTATCTCCATGGCGAGTGGAGGGTTATAGGTGGGTGAGAGCAAGGGAGGGCAGGTCACAACCAAAACACCACGGCGCTCACCGTCTCCGCAGATTGAGAGTCCCGCCTTGAGGGGAGGGGAGGGGAATCACATCGCCCGTGCGTCCGGCCCCGAAGACGGCGAGAAATGAGGCGGCGGGGGAGGGAGGAGTACGGCCGACTGGTTGGTTCGGCGCACGGTGAGATCCCAACACTCGCTCTCGGACTTGGTCGAAGCAGCGGTCTAAGCAAAGGTTGGGGTTCAAAGTTCTGATAATCCAAGATTGGCACGGGTCCTTTAAAAAAAAAATATAGGTCTGTATATAAATATTTCAGAGTTTCGCCATCGGCAGCCGACGTGGATTCGGGCGTTGTTGGAGGCTCCTAAAATCAGCATCCATGGTGTTTACGTCGGAGCGCCAGGAAGGAAGCAGAGTAAGAGGAGGTGGTAGTGGTGGAGGTGGAGGACGGGGTAAGGCCAGCTGCGCACATGCACTCGATAGAAGCCGGGGCAGGCACACACTGAGTGCTCGGCACGCACTCACACAGTCAGCGTGCACGTCCGTGTGGCTGAAGATGGCGCACTACATGCACCGCATCAGCGTCCTCATCGTCTCAGCCCCCCGTGCTTACCGTACATCTCATCAGCGCCAGAAAATGCACGCATTACGTGGGCTCTGAAGCCGCCGTCTCCGCTTTGATTTTGCAACGCGTAGTTGAGGTCGAGCCGGCGACGCCTTCCCTACCTTGAGATGCCTCCGCAAAGAAAAGGTGCCAAAATGGCTTTCCACGTCGGAGTTTTACCACAGGCGTGCCATGATTGATAGACCAGCTCTCTTTCACGGTTAATTGAGCAGTTTACTCTTCAAGAAACGATTCAGGTCTTCTTTGCATAAAGTGATTGCAGCATTACGAATTCCCTCGTGATAGCGCCGTGTGTATGTGCTCCACGTGTAACGTTTAATTGCCCGTTGTCTGCGCACCTCTCGGCCAGTTGGATTCGATTGTTCTCCCCTCTTCAATTGATTATCATTTGATTATCCAGAACCTTCATAATGACCTGGCAGACTGCGTGCAATATTGCCGGCACTATTCCGAGACATCGGGTGAAAACAACGGTGCTGAGTCCAGTCTCTACGGTGGAGGTATTCCAGTGAGAATATACGGCCTTTCAACAGTGTCGTTAGACTCGCGTTCATGTCAAGCCGCGCTTGGTGTTTAGATTGTTATTTTTCAGCGAGGGGCGTGAGCACATATCGTCACGCAAGTCGTGCATTTGAGATGTAAATAATGTATCCCCAGCAATGATCTTATAGCACGCATAGCGAGCAAGATGGACTACTCCGAGCAAAAGTTGAAGTACGCACTGGACGCCATTTTAGTAAGCAACGGAATCTGTCGTTTGCTTTCGGTGCTCGGAAAATGAAGCGAGAGAGTCACAAACAATAAAAAAAAAAATACAATTTTGGATGCGTGAACAGAATGTGATAACTTTCGATGTGATGTGACCACGAAATGGAGAGAATGTGTGCGACTTTGCTTACTAAAATGGCGCCCAGTGCGTACTTCACCCGGATGCGTGTGATCTGGCAAGAGTAGGCTATCTTGCGCGCAAGCGCGCTATAAGATCTTTGATCCCCAGCTCACCAATGGTGAACACACTTTACTAAATGGTGGTCTAAGCTCAGGGTAAATGTCAGCAGTGCTCATTACTATATGAAACGTGGCATGAACTGGTTCGGGCGTGTCCGAGACCGGTTCAGTATCAATCTCTTCAAACCCAACAATCGGTCAAGTTTTGCTCAGTGATTTACATGAAGCTTTTACACCGCTGGCATCTGAAGACTCGTCAAGCATCAATTGCAGTGCACCTGGAACCAGACCACAACAGCTCGTGACTTCGAATTAAGGTAGGACGTGATTGGAGATGGCATGTTATACTACCGGGCTTTCCTCCACCCATGGTCCCTGAGCTCCTGATCTAACTAAGTCTCGGGCTTAGCCTCTGCCCTCCGAACGCCACACCACACGGGCCTGACGCTTGCTCGTTAGACCTGAGACTATACAGTGTCTCGTTCACAACAAAACAAATGTCGTTCTGGGCTTCAGAGCGAGAATCAAATAGAGCCGAGGGAAGGAGGGAGGGAGGGGAAGGGAGGGGGAGGGAGGGAGGGAGAAAGGGAGGGAGGGGGAGAGAGTAGGAGAGAGAAAGACAGACTGACAGAAACAGGGGGAGGAGAGAGACAGGGAGAAGGAGAGAGGCAGACGAGAGAGAGTGGAGAGGAACAGAGAGAGAGAGAAACAGAGACAGACCGAGATGGGGAGAGAGATGGAGACAACCCCTCTATTCTTTTCTGTTACTTTCTCCATGGGAGGCCGAACGGCAAGAGCGAAAGCTTCCATTCCCCCATAAGGAAAAGAAAATAACATATAAGCTGCGTAAGAGAACAGTTTCGGCCCAAACAGGTATGGGACTCAACGAGGAAAATGCCTTGGACATGTTTATCAGAAGTCCCGCCGGTCCTGGCTAGCCCGGTGACGAGGGAAAACCGATTTGCAGGTTTATTTGGACAAGCAAGGTAATGCAAATAGTCCGGGAAAACGCCCCCAGAATATCGACCTACCCCCGACGAGGGCATCTCGACGGCACAACAGGCTGTGAATAAGTAGAGCGTGCGGGCCGTGCATGCGCTCATCGGGAGAACTCGAAACGTCGATGAATGAAACCTGCTCGCCATAGTCATACAGAGAAGAAGAGGTGACTTCTTCGACCACACCCCATCCACAACCCCTGTGTGCCAACATCGAAACACCCGCCTCGGTAAGGCGACGCGTTGACCTGATGGTGAGAATCCACCATTGTTAATGATTCGTGGAAGCCTCTTGCTTAAGCCTATTCCTGAACGGTATCGGGCCCGCTAGACGCCGAGGTTTTCCCCCGAGGGATTTCAACCACCATCCCCCCCCCCGCGATTGGGCGGAGGTGGAAAGAGGGAGACGAGAGAGAATACGCACAGAGACATACATTACATTCAACTTGACAGGCACACACAGAGACAGAGAGACAGACACAGACAGATAGACAGACAGACGGACAGACAGACAGGTGGAAAGAGAAGACGATATGAATGTCACAAAGACAACAACCAGACAAACATGCAGACAGATCATGGAGACGTTTCGTAAAGAGAGAGAGTGAGTGAGAGTGCCAGGAGAAACAAGCAGACAGAGACAGAGATGGGAACAGACAGGTGAGACCCAGACAAAGGCAGACAGACAGACAGACAGACAGACAGACAGTGTGGGCAGGAGTTGAAAACTGCCTTAGTCCTGCTCTCTTCGACCAACGACGCTCAGCCATGACGAAACTCATTCCTACAGAGCAGCTTCAGCAGATAGAACACGCCGCCGTGCCATTACACTGCGGGCCCTCACGACTTTGATGCCGACCGTCAGATAAACGAAGCCTTATTGAATTATCCACAGGGTATCTCACCGGTATACTTTGCCCGTCTCATGCCGACAGTTGCCGGCCCAAGTCGACGATTTCACACATTTCTGAGCACTTTTTTTATCGTATCCATGAGCCCTAACCGAATTTAGTCGCCGGTTCGTCAGATATGGTTATAATTTCATTCCGGAGTCCAGCTTGCTGTATATTTTTCTTCACTCGTTTCGGGGGGAAATGTACACTTCACACGTATTAGATTCCAATTTTCTTAGCTTTCCGTTCACAAGTTATAATTTCTAGGAGGGAATAGTGTCGGGCCGAGCGTCCCGAATCTATTTCGCACCTCCAAAATGCTGTCCTCTCCAGAATTGATGGTCCAATTGACGTAGAGGCCCAATGGTGTCACACCATACATGTATACCGACTACAGGTATACAGGTATAACTTACCATCCATCCCAAAAAAAATAGGCCTAAGTAAAAACAAAAAAAATCCTTAAAGTAAACACAAAAGACGAAACACTGAAATCATCCCCAGCGTAGTAAAAAAAAAAAGGAAGGAAAATGGCGTTTCCTTTGGTACGTTACGCCAGAGATCTCGGGTTCACGTCCCTGCCTAGTCAAATTTTCTCGATTTGTTTCAAAGAACAAAATGATCATGCATGAGTATGAGTATGAGTATTTTCAGGGAAAATTCTTGCACCGGTCTTGTGCGGCACATAGGCTTTTACACGAGAGACGTCGGGCTGCCCAACGCGGAACAGAGCCGAGAGCACGGCTTCAGCATCCAATAGACAGACCTACGATTGGCAAATGGGTCAAGATCATCGCTTCCCTCCTCTCTTCCCCACCCACCCTGTCCCTATGCCCGTCTAATCATAATTCTGCCTGACCGCATGAGATGACTGGAGAGCAGTGCATGCATGGCCTATTGAACACAGATGTCACCGTGGGGCCCCGAGACCCGGTCACGCGCTGTGGACATTTCCGAGATAATCCGGGGTCTCAGTCGAAGCACAAACGACCGGGGGCAGGTTGTTTGGTGAGGGGTAAGGAGCTAGAATCGTCTTTGTATTGATTCACCTACGTCAGAATTCAGATGCTGCCCTACATTTCTGCCCCCCCCCCTCTCCCTGGTCTCCGCTATATATGTACAGTATACATTCACACAAAATTGTCAGAGAGATTGTCAGATCTCCTTTGTAATTCTTACTTCACAGCACTGCTGATGTTAAAATTACAGGTTTTTCAGTCAATTTACAAACGACCAAAGGCAAGGCTAACTATGGTCCCTAATTGAGATATACGGCAGTCAATGGCTAAATGCTTCTGACTGGCGCCCCGACCCTGCCGAGATTAGTCGACTAGGGAAGGATCCACCACCTAAGGGCTGGATAGCTCAGGTGGTATAGAGCGTTAGAACGTGAATGCGCGTGCGTTTTTCCTTCGGGCAAGACCTATACAAGCTACTATCATGACGATTCGTAAGGGACCATGAGAGAGAGAGACGGGGGAGAGAGAGAGACGGGAGAGAGACTGAGCAGAAAGGACAAACGACTGGGAGAATCAAATTGGATTTTCCCTCCCACATAGAGCCACTGGATGGTATGAAACGGAGCAGACATCCTGGGACGACGCACTGC
Organism: Luidia sarsii; assembly: GCA_949987565.1. Classification (NCBI taxonomy): domain Eukaryota; kingdom Metazoa; phylum Echinodermata; class Asteroidea; order Paxillosida; family Luidiidae; genus Luidia; species Luidia sarsii. Next base: position 15,563,380 of record OX465111.1, on the reverse strand, counting down.
GGTCTGGCGCTTCGTTATAGGGGAAGGGGGTGAATATAGAGGAGGATCTCAGACGGAGGGGGGTTGGAAATAGAGAAAGTCTGGACCCTGAGATTGGATTCGGGGTCTGGTTGATCCATAGGAAGGTGTGTGCGTGTGGTAGTTCATGGAGGAATAAGTTCCTCCATGGGTAGTTCAAGGCAGGGCTCCTAAAAAGCAGTCATGGTATGCGCCACGTTCTTACTAATCAATCTCTCTCCCTTAAGCCCTCGGGGAAAGACAGATTACGATTAAACCACCGTGAATTCCCCCACCCCAACACCGACCTCAACAAGGGCCTATAGACGAACATTACATACAACGGGAAGCAACGCTCCATCTTGGAACCACGTGTAAACAGAACGTGTTGAAACCGCTGCCCGCCGTTTCGACACACTGCCGACACGATGGGTTTGCCCTCGTCCCCAGAATATATTATCTCATTGATCGACATTTTTCCGAGGACCTACGGCACCATCTATATTGCCAACGCGGGGGGTGGTCAACTGGTACATTCACCTTGTGGCACAAAGGGCACATGAAAGGGCACATGAAAGGGCACATGAAAGTGCGAGTATTGACCACCGGCTATTATTGTTCAGTATTGTGGTCAAGTGTGGTACACAAACAAGATCATACCAGAAGGGAGCGTTTGACACCAAAAAATACCCTGAACCAGAAGATCGGCCTTGCCCTACAAGAGAAGAACCGACGATCGGCACAGGGTTCCAACATGGCGGACTGCGTAGACCGATTCGACACGGGCATAGATACCAATTGTATCCAATCGCTGTACGATGGCCCCCAACTATGGAGGAGTCCATCATTTTGGCGATGCAATGGGGGCACTCTTATATAATCGCACAAAAAAGTATGATAGTCTGGCTACGACCACGACCCCAGATGGGAAGAGTAACTTGCGACCGTCATTTCGTAGCAGGATCCCATCACCTACATAACCGCTAGAGGGCGGTATTTCTCAAAGGTTATCAGAATGCGAGTGCGTGCGTGGTTCTTCCTATATTGCGACAGTCCTCTCGGGAAATTTAACAAAAACAAAACAAAAAAAGATAACTTACCGGGTTGGTGTGGCTCTTCCTTGTGCGGGGCGTGTCGGTCTTCCAGGGGCAGGAAGTCCCTCTTGTGCGGCCGTGGCTTGGGCCTGTTCGTCGCCGTCTTCCTCGGGTCCTTCCGTCGAGATGGTGACTCGGTCTCGGTGTAGAAACGCTGCTGGTGTTTGCACAGGGCCGAGGTGCCCCCAGCAGCGGCGGCCGCCGACGCTGCCATTTTCTCCGATTCTTCCCCCTTTTCCCAGCTCTTTGTTTTTCTCGAGATATCTGTGGCGCGGCAGATCTCGCCTGTTTTCCCCTCGTGGCTCTCAGAGCAGAGCCCCCAGCAAATTGGCTTTACTCGGCCTGGGCATCGTGGTGAAGTAACGTATGCGCGTCAGTTCTCCGTGCAGCTTTACCGGCGATGCGTGTTTAGACCAGCGCCTAATTGCATGAAGTTCTCCAGTGGTCCGTCATCGGCTCATCTCATTATCTGTTTTGTGCGACCGGGGTTTCTCTCTGTGTGTATTTATATGTTTTGTATTTTTTTTTCTTTTTACAACGAGCAGTTGGGTGAAATACTACCGGCTCGCACATCGCACGTTTGCCTTAGGGAGCTGTGAGCCGGGGACGGGGGAAGGGAGGTCAATGTCGTGTGTAATTATCGTACGGGATACAGCAGATGTTGGCCGGGACCGATCGTTCCCACGCGGGATGACGTGTTGCTGGTGGAGGCATACCACAATCGCTCTGACAGCTATTCCGTCGGTCGGTCGATCGTTTGTTTGTTCGATTGGTAGGTAGCTTGATTGGTTGTTGGTATTTCAGCAGCGGATGTTCTCGTTGCTTAGAGGGTTTAGGGGTATGGATAGAGACATGTCTACGCCATAAAGAGGGGAATTTATTGTGATTAGAACATTGGTGACCGGTATTGGCTGGTCTGCTGTTCATTCGGTTGGCCGGTATTTGCTGGTCTACTGCTCGGTGGTTGGCCGGTAGTAGCTTGTCTACTAATCGGTGGTTGGCCGGTATTAGCTGGTCTGCTGATCGGTGGTTGGCCGGTAGTAGCTTGTCTGCTGATCAGTGGTTGGCCGGTAGTAGCTTGTCTTCTGATCGGTTGTTGGCCGGTAGTAGCTTGTCTACTTATCGGTGGTTGGCCGGTATTTGCTGGTCTACTGCTCGGTGGTTGGCCGGTAGTAGCTTGTCTACTAATCAGTGGTTGGCCGGTATTAGCTGGTCTGCTGATCAGTGGTTGGCCGGTAGTAGCTTGTCCACTGATCGGTGGTTGGCCGGTAGTAGCTTGTCTTCTGATCGGTTGTTGGCCGGTAGTAGCTTGTCTACTAATCGGTGGTTGGCCGGTATTTGCTGGTCTACTGCTCCGTGGTTGGCCGGTAGTAGCTTGTCTACTAATCAGTGGTTGGCCGGTATTAGCTGGTCTGCTGATCAGTGGTTGGCCGGTAGTAGCTTGTCCACTGATCAGTGGTTGGCCGGTAGTAGCTTGTCTACTGATCGGTGGTTGGCCGGTATTTGCTGGTCTACTGATTGGTAGTTGGCCAGTAGTAGCTTTTCAACTGATCGGTGGTTGGCCAGTAGTAGCTTGTCTTCTGATCGGTTGTTGGCCGGTAGTAGCTTGTCTACTGATATGTGGTTGGCCGGTATAGCTTGTCTACTGATATGTGGTTGGCCGGTAGTAGCTTTTCTACTGATCGGTCGATTGGCCGGTAGTAGCTTGTCTACTGATCGGTGGTTGGCCGGTAGTAGCTTGTCTGCTGATCGGTGGTTGGCCGGTAGTAGCTTGTCTGCTGATCAGTGGTTGGCCGGTAGTAGCTTGTCTACTGATCAGTCGATTGGCCGGTAGTAGCTGGTCTGCTTATAGTCGATTGGCCGGTAGTAGCTGGTCTGCTTATAGTCGATTGGCCGGTAGTAGCTAGTCTGCTGATCGGTTGGCCGGTAGTAGCTTTTCTACTGATCGGTCGATTGGCCGGTAGTAGCCGGTCTGCTGATAGTGGATTGGCCGGTAGTAGCTTGTCTGCTGATCGGTGGTTGGCCGGTAGTAGCTTGTCTGCTGATCGGTGGTTGGCCGGTAGTAGCTTGTCTGCTGATCGGTGGTTGGCCGGTAGTAGCTTGTCTGCTGATCGGTGGTTGGCCGGTAGTAGCTTGTCTGCTGATCGGTGGTTGGCCGGTAGTAGCTTGTCTGCTGATCGGTGGTTGGCCGGTAGTAGCTTGTCTTCTGATCGGTGGTTGGCCGGTAGTAGCTTGTCTACTGATCAGTCGATTGGCCGGTAGTAGCTTGTCTGCTGATCGGTGGTTGGCCGGTAGTAACTGGTCTGCTGATCAGTCAGTTGGGCCGGTTACCAGTAGTATAGCTGGTCCGCTGATGGAAAGACAAGAAACCACAAAAATGAACAAAGGGAATTAAACATTGTATTGATGTTTAAATAAATTAATGCTGCAGACAGCAAACAAAAAACACCTCGGCAAAGGGCTGTGCGATTCGGCTCCAATCCCTTCCCTGCTCTTCCATTAGCGCTTATGAAGACCTGCGCACCATGAGGGGGGAACTCGGGTATTTTTTCACCTCATTTGGCACAGAGAAGCAATGGAAAAATACAAAGGAGAATGTGGACAAATAATAGTCTTCTATGCTCATTTCTACTCCTGTTCTGCACCAAATGAGATACCCACTATACGCCACGTGACGGCATACAAACAATGGTCGCGCAATCAGTGTATTGATTCTCCTCAGCGACGGTTGTGCTTGATGGAGTGTCTGGAGTAATGTTTACAATTATTTTCTTTCTCTCGAAAAGAGTGACAAAAATAAAACTCCGCTGTAGGGTTCGAAAGAAGGTCCTTCCACTGCGCTGAGGCCTACTCCACTGTGTCATTTAAATTACTCCTTTTCATACTGCCTTGACCGAGTTCTTCATCCTCAGTGCGGTGGTGACAGTATGCTAAGAATGGATCGCTTCCCGCAAACAGCTTCTTGTTACTTTTTAAATACGCAGTGGCTGTTGTTACGGCAGTCGTCCGTGTGGTTCCCTGACTTAACAGTATTTGTCAGGATGTTTCGCTCTTGGAACCAGACTATCAGCTAATAGACTGGTTCAACCAGCCTGCAATGCTGACGAAATACAATCAAGTCAGGGAACCACACGGACGACTGCCGTAACAACAGCCACTGCGTTTTAAATAACGCCACCACGTGTTGAAACCCTCCCCCCTAAAAAGGAGAAGATATTTGTCAGCAACAACACCCAAACAAATGAAAATATATCAATCTATCAATTAACCAACATACAAACAAACAAATTTACTCTCCACTCAAAATATCAACCCACCAAGTTATCAAAACATAACGGCATTCAATCAATCAACCAAACAAACAAACAAAACGCCACTTTCGTTATGGAATTTCCTTCAATCTCTCCAGTGTCGGAATAAGACGTCCTCTTCCTTGGTTTCACGCGTTGCTATAATGCAATTGCCTACAATCCTACAATCACTCACTGTTATGTTTCACTGGTTCCCGTCATACTGGAAAACGTTCATTCCCGAGTCTTCTTGATTCGTGACTCGTCTCACACCCGTCAGGCGAAACAAACACGGGGATTACTAGCAATAAGCCAGGAGTCCTTCCCGTTTCTCCAAGTCCACCGTCGTGCTTTATTCATAACACGGAACCCCTTCTCTAGGCCTTTACATCCTAATAGAACTCCGCACAACAGCCTCATGCATACTGTCAATTGCACGTGGTTGTTACTGAACATACGCGGTTCCAAAAAGAATTCGCTCAAACATCAACAGCGCCCTCTGTGAGTCGTGTTTTCTGATCAGCTCTCAGAATTGTGGCGCGCGCAGAATACACCATTTCTAAGTTCACCCAGAAGTGATGATATTATTTTTAGAGGGAGCATCCCATTCGAAGGGTTATAAATACATAGTTGATATAATTTCCTTAGTATGCACTAAGATTTCTCCTATCTCAATCCCCATACATGTAGTGAGAATAATATTGTATAAAGATGTTTATGTTTTTTAATTTCGCCTTCTCCAAGCGAGACGTCTGTCGAATGTACTACTGGTTGTATAGGCAGGTTGCGACTATAGAGAGGTAGGGGATTTCGGTTACCTGAACATCCACAAAATTAATGACTTTCTGTGTCAGTCGTGTGTGTGTGGGTGGGTGTGTGTGTGTGTGTGTGTTCGATATGGCTTGGAAGTTCGACTAGCATCCGGTTCATAGCGCAACATTTTTGACGATTTCATTGACGAAACTGTTTCTTGTTTCAACCCTTAGTTTATTAATATTTAGGCCATAGATTCCACTCTGATAAGTCCCGTTAGGCCTATGAGATGTTTGGACACAATTTCTCCAAACAGCGGGTTCAAAGCAATAAAATATTCAAGGCGTAGATTCGCATCTTCGCCCTTTCGCAAAGAAAATCACGCACTAAAAAAAAATTGCCAGGTGCACCTTGTAATTTCTTATCAGTTAAACAATAATTGCCTCGCCTGTAGAGTTTTCCCAACCTCTGTGTACACACATGACCGTCCCCTGGCGATTTTTAGATGACTTATAATGCAATAATAGCGTAGTCATTCGTCACGGGACAGACAGCACCGATCGGCATGCATGGGGAGATTTGCTTGGCCGAAGCCAGTCACTCGACACCACAGAAATCCACGCCGGGCGAACAAGTCCATACATCTGAACATTGTGAGCCTCGAGTTGATAAAGGATGTCTGGTTCTCTATATAGTAACGCTGATATTGTCCCTGACCGTCGCGTCTCTGCTTACAGCGTCCCCTGCCAATGCTTTCGGTAATGGCATTTAATTTTTTTTTCCCTAGAAACAAAGTATTTGAGTATCGCAATCGTGATAAGTTGGCCCGCATTATATATTACTTAAGAGTTAAACCGATTCCCAATGGCTGTACAGGCTCCGCGTTATTGCTTGCGTCGGTTGGGCACATTTTCGGCATCTTAAAGTATTGGTGAACTTGCCGTTTCACCGCAACCTCTGTGATCGTCCCGAACTAGGCAAATCCGCAGTGCCTGCCTGCCTGCCTGACCGGCCCGCCACCAGCCGGACGGCAGCACCCACAAAGGGTACATTATTTTGCCAGTGCCGAGGCAATGGGGGATATTCGATATTTCGAGACGAAAACGACACGTGTGCATGTAAGAGAAAGAAATCTATCCAGTGCATTCAATTCATGGTACAATAGCACTATTCCTCTCTATAAATTATGAAGATGTGCTGACAACATGTTGATTCCGTTTCCCCCCTTGCTTTAGACTATCCGTCCGTAGGGACAACGATCACGTCCTCCTTGAACTACTCTTCTGCCTACAGCAATCCCAGGAAGACGGCTGGAATGTTCGAGCGAGCAGTGAGTCCGGGTTTTCTCTGACATTTTAGTCTTATTCCAAGGGCGTTTGGCATGTGCACTGACATTTGCATGCTTTGTTGTTCTTGTTTTGTCGACAGAAGTACTGTTTTGCCAGGGGACAAGACTCAACGTTCCCCATACCAACTAGTGGAGCAAAAGGGGTTTCCCTGCATAAGTGGAAGGTTTACGGTGACACCATGTAGCACTACTCTATCAAGAAGGAGTGTGGCTCCGAAAAGGGCCGGTAACTCAACGTTTAGGGCAGTGTGTACTCTGCCCGTCGTCAGGAGTCTGCTGCATGGATACCAAAAATCATCGGTGTTTACATATCTGAGGAAAGCGCTGACTGGGCGGGAAAGATTCTCCACGCCCCTCACTCTTGTTCTTAGGGTGTATTCGGAAGTTTTCAGTTTTTATGCTGATGAGATTTTCAATATTCATGAGTAAATTTGTGATTTCATAACAGAATCATGCAACAGAAACCCAATTGGATATGTACCAAATTTTCTGAAAATTTCTGGTTTTTCCTGCAGACCTACCCCTAAACCTATTGATTTACTGTCAAAATGTATGTTTCATAATCATGTAGCGAATGATTTTTTTTTATAAATCGTAACCCAGATTAATTTGCAGTATTAAAGTTCAATTTTTTTATGTTTTCTAAAGTGTGGGTTCCTGACATGACCTTACAACAGCGCCCTCATTTTTATAGCGATATTTTTAAATCTAAAAATTTAGTGGACCTGACGTTTAGATCCTAGCAGGACCTTTCTCGGCCTTTGAGAAAGGTCCTGCTAGGATCGAAACGTCAGGCCCACTCAATTTTGAGATTTGCATTTTGGTTATTTTAGTCAGTAAGCAGTTTGCAACTTTTTTATATCAGTTAAGGGTATTTTTAAAGGTAAAAAAGATTACCAATTTTTGACTCCAGTATAAGAAAAAGAAGCTTGGCAATATGTTTGAACATTCAGATCCTTTAGATTACAGCAAAAAAGAGCTTGACTGTGACATGAGAGACTGAGGTAGGGCCTAAAACGCTTTTGGTTGTAATCCCCGTCTGCTATCAGTGGGCCTTCACAGACTAATTAATAGATAATCAGTTTAAAGTATTGTTTCACTTAATTATGCATATGTCAGTTATGCATTACATGTACTTTATTGAAAGGCCATGTCGAACGGAGGGATAGCTCATGTGGTCATTAAACATGTTTCAAGTCCTGGTCAAGTAAATCCCCCCATGCTATTTAGATAAATTGTTTTAATTTTACCTGTGAATTTTCCTTTCCTAAATTTGTACTTGTGACAATTGTAATCGTTTTTTTATTTCAAACTCCACCTCCTTCGGAAGCATTTTTAAGACAGATGATCTAACTTTGCCGGTAGGCCCATTTCATAACAATCACCAGCAACTTCAACAAAGAATACATTGACTGGTATTCGAGTGAGGGCGCTATATTGGTACAGAAAACCAAGTCTTAGAAATTGTTCACTGCAGTGCACTGAAGCTTGTTATTTTTTGATTGTATACTCTAAATATCAACAAGTTATGCCAGTAGAGAATGTCGGGGAAATACATGACAAAAATCCCGGTAGCGTAGGGGGCCTATACCTGAAACTCCTGAATAATTCACTGCGCGGAGAGCTCGTTCAATTTGCGCATGCGCACAAAGGGCGAAAACTTTCGTCGCGACACGCATACTCTGTGCATGCACATGTGCATGGTGTACGCGTACATGTACACCCATGTACTGTACATGTGTACACGTACAGTACGTAGTACATGTACATGTACATGTACTGTACATGTACAAGCATGTACTGTACATGTACGCTGTATGTACTGTACAGTACAGTTGCATGTACATGTACATGTACATAACTATAAGTATAACACGAAAGCATCGCTAATCTTGTCATTTTAAACTTCTAAACTAACTATAATACCGTAGGTCGTTAACCATACGAAAAATATGAACCAGTCTTGCCTTGGCGCACGCTGTAAAATCAGATAAAATCTTGCATTTTTAACGCGAGGCTGCTCAGCAAACAAACGACGAAACGTGACTGACGTACTCCACATGTTGTACATACACTACAGTAGGCCTATCACTAGTAACAGTTCGTTATGTTTGGGTTAACCTAAAATTTTCACTGAAACTTTAACCAGCGAGATATAGTGAGGTTGAAAACAGAGTAAACTCACCTATCATACAAGCTGACCTGCCGTGTTATCTTAGTCTGACAGTGTGCTAGGAGGAAGTTATCCAAGGCGGAGCACATCACAAAAGTGGCTGAATATTCGGAGACGTTTCTGAAGCTAGCAACGTGACGGACTGAATTGTTTCCACTTTTTTTGTCTGCTGCCCTCTCGTGACGAAGATTAATGGTTCGCTTTTATTTGCATGCTCTGGCTCAGGGAGGCCAAATAAAATGCCATACGTCACAACTGAATATTCATGAGTTAATCTCTCGACTGCGGAAGGTCAATGGGTCCCGAAATTAATTTATGCTAAGCAGCCATGAATACTTTTGACGTACGGCATTCTACTTGGCCGCCTTTAGTGTCTACCGTTTTTGTCGCCGCAGAATAAGACGGCATGCTCTGGCTCAGGTTTTGTCTCCGCAGGCCAGTGGCTGAAAGAGCCAGTGGCTGAAAGAGCCAGTGGCTGAAAGAGCATGAGTGGCTGAAAGAGCGATGACGTAGTTTGTTTTCTCAGAGTTAGACTTTAGAGTCAGAGTCAGAGTAAGGCATGGTCCATCAAAATAATATCACCGTATTTGAAAACAAAATATGAAGTAATTGAAAGTAAGAAAAGAAGTTAATTGAAAACTGAAGTAATTGAAACCGAGGGATCTGTAACCGTAACTATGGTTATGGCTACGGAAGCCACAATTGTAGCTGTGGAAGCTTACGACTAATCTTCTGGAGATTAAGAAAATGATCTCCTCATTTTACAGTGTAATATGTTTTTCTGACGACACCCAGGAAATAAAATGTTAGGTATGAAGTTATGAACACAAAATAACTGAAAATACTGGCAGAAACGCATCTAGCTGTAACATACACTATCACCATCTGACCATCACGGAAGGAACCGCGATAAACGGATGTTTAATTGAGTCAGGGTCAGTTTCAAAATCAGACAAAAACACGGAACTTTGGATTGTACGGGAGATCTTTCTTCCTTGATTGCGCAATAATAATTCCCGTATTCGGAAGTGGTTTTGATTCAATGTAAGCGCGATTGCGAAATCGCGTGTCTAGTTATTGGGGGAATTCCCGTCGTGTACATAAACATTTCGACCTTCAATGACCTTCGTCTGGCTTCTACCATGCTATAAATGCATGAACGTACGTAGTGTACGTACATGCATGGAGGAACTAATTCCTCCATGGTACATGTACTGTACGCAGGCTAGCGCAAGAGCCTTATGCCTTTCGTAAACTCGTGTACATTTACTACATGTACATGTAAATGTACAGTGTATACTGTACATGTAATTCCAAGCCTAAGAAAAAATAATGGTGTTGGACCATAAGAGTTATTTCATCGATTTGAATGGGCATCGCTACAGAAATTAAACCCCTCACTTATTGTAAACAATCTTAATATTTGACCTTATATGTATAAACATCAGCACTAAACATCAAAATTATTGAAAAGGGAGCATTATTGAGGCTAAAATTACTGCAAATCTCAACTGCCCGTGGCATTTTGAATAGTCCTTTTGGTAGGATTCCAAAACTGCAGGTTCATTCATAGGGGGGGGGGGAGATTCACAACTCAAATGTACACAGGTGATTTACAAAATGCAGCCAAGTTTAATGCCAGCCAATCTGTTGGTTTTTTTCCCTTAAAGCAGAATTAAATTAAATTCAAGTCTTGCAAACTGAACACCAGTTTCCATAAATTTCAAAGTTCAGTTCAAAATTGGACAAACTCTAACACATGCGATAACATCTAGTGCCTAATTTAGGGGCACAATATTAATGAACAATGCAGAAGGGAATGGTATAATGAAGGTTGAACAATTTTACTACTTGTATGAAATAAAATATAGCCATGCATTCGGACATATTATTTCAATATCCTAAACAAAATACAAGTGCTATTTCTGTTTGCTTAGTGTCACAGGCATAGCATACTGAACAAAAGTTAAAAATTTCTTCTAGATAATCTGGATAATCTAGATAATCATCATGGGAGGGAAACTTTTTTCTAATTATCTGTACCTAAACCAAAATGCCAGCACTCCCAGCAGTACAGTAGCCAATATGAAATTTCAAAAATAAAATTCCTAATCACCAAAATGTATCTTAATCATATTGAATTTGAAGCAATGTACACTTTGAACTATAAGTTGTGCTTTGTTTAGGTTACAAGCAAATGTTCAACCCTGAAAGTTAATCATTATCATAAAGATTTTTTGATATATTGTAGGAAGGTTTGCGGTGACACCATGTATAAGGTCTCTTAAAGGAAGAGGTGTGGTTCTGAAAAGAACCTGAGTGGTAACTCGACGTTTCGACCAGTATGCTCTGGCCGTCATCAGGAGACGGCCAGAGCATGCTGGTCGAAACATTGAGTTACCGCTCAGGTTCTTTTCAGAACCACACCTCTTCCTTTAAGAGACCTTATACATGGTGTCACCGCAAACCTTCCTTTATTGATTCACCCACCATGCAAAGCCTTAAGTCTTATTTAAAGATTTTTTGGCTATAATTAAAAAAATAATTGTGAGAAAACAAAAGTTATCATGGGTTATTTCTATCCTTACTATATAACAGATTGTCATCAATAAAAAATAAAAATAAAAAAAGGTTTACCTCGAATTCCTTTGAAACTCAAATCAACTATCAAACAAACCAAAGGGGATTCTCAGATATTTTGACTAGATCAGCGTTTGAACCCGAGTTTGAGGTTCAACGTACCAGTGCTTTAACATCTACTGTACTCAGCTTTAAAGTGGGAGGGGAGGCTTATCAGTTATTGTTACTATGGAGTTGATTGTAGTGATGAAGGGGCTCTGCTTGAAAGGCCATTGATATTACAAGCCCAAACCACAATATATGTATATGCAAGTGTATCAGTCAAAATGGCACTGTCCTCCGAGGGACCTCACAGTTTCTCCAGAGTGGTGGTGTCGACAGTCACCTTGATGAACATGACATCATCCCTGACATAGTTATCCCTTGCGTAGAGGAGCTCCTGCGAGACGAAGAGAGGGCATCCAGAGGCAATGTTCATGTCCCCAGTGGGCCTCTGAAAGCTGGAGCTATTTGGGTCGGGCCTGAAGGCATCCACCACGTGCTTACCTGCGCCACTCTGATCAAGGAGCATGAAGGTGACCTTCCGCTGGAAGGGCCAGGGAAGGAGGGGATCGTGCAGCCCCTGCATGACCACAAAGAACAAGGACATGTGGGTCTGCTTGCCCAGCCCATCCCCAGCGAGGTACACCCGTATCGAGAGCTTGTACCCGTGCCGGCTGGTGTAGAAGACCGGCGAGTAGAAAGAGGTGACTTTGCCCGAGGCCGCCTCTTGGCTTCGGCGTTTTATGTCGCCGATGCGCCACAGGAGGGTGCCGTCGTAGGAGACTGACTCCAGCGCCTTGACCTTCAGCTCTAGCTCGACCAGGGCCAGGTTCTTCATGGACAGCGTCTGCTCCTGGGAGATGAGCCGGGACTCCTGCTTGTCAGCCAGGTCCCGCAGCTGGACGTTCTGCCGCTCCACCTTCAGCGTCTTGTCATGGAGGGTCTCCAGCTGGTTGCTGAGCACGGCCAGGACCTGCTGGAAGGTCTCTGTCCGGCGGTCCAGCACGGCCAGCATGGCGTTGGTGCCCTTCAGCTGCTCAGCCAGCTCCTTCTCCAGCTTGGCGGCCAACTTCCGCTCCAGGTCGACGCGCTGTTTCCTCACCTCCCGGTCCAGCCTCACCAGCTCGCGTTCCAGGGCTCTGCCATCCAGGCTGCCTGCAGAGCCCTTCTTCATCCTGATGTCGCGGGATTCGTCTATGTCTGCAACCATGTAGGCTCTGACCTGCAAAGACAGATCATGATTTGTTGGGTTTTTTTTGCATCCGTGAGAATATTAATTTAGTGAGGGCTTGCTCTACTTTGACATGTCGTTAGTACTGAATCTTTAGTACTCTACGTTATAGCCTGCTCAGAAAAAAATTAAATAGAACACAGGCAGCTCATATGTGCATTGCTCCTATTTATCAGCTCAGATGGATAGACAAGGCCTTACCTGCTCTGCAAGGCGCTCCACCTCCCTGTTTGAAGCTTTTGCATCGAATCGGGTCTTGGTCATTGCTTCCTGGTCATTCTCACGAGCAGCATACCCCTCCCCTTTGCTGCTGATGTGACTGTTCAGGGCATTCACCAGCATCTGGTTATGGTTGACTACGTTCGTGGAAATGTGATCCTCCATCTCACTCACCATCACCTGCCAAAATTTGCAAAACATCCGCTTATCTTAAGAAAAACTCAGAACTGTAGAGGGTCTGACATTTCGACTCTTGCAAGACCTTTCTCAAAGGCAGAATGATTCTCCTTTACAATAAAAAAAAAAAAAAGTGGCCCAATGGGACCAGCAGTCAATTTCACCAAACCCATCATAATTTACGATCAATCGCAAAACAATGAGCGATGCACAGAAACCATTCAGTGTATCACAACTACGATGGCTTTGTAAGGCTTTGTGAAATCAAAGGAATAGAAGTCAAGATATCTTGCTTAATGTACAGCACTCTTACAGCTATCTTAGATGGTGGCTCTATCAGAAAATTTATGATAAAAGCATATCCTACAATGTGGCACTAAACTTCAACCTGTTTTTGTTTTGTTCTTAGCCATCAGAGGATCTGTTCAGCCAACCTAAAACAAAAACTAGGTCAGGTGGCACAAATGGCCGCCAGCCAAATAGCTTAATGTACAAACAAAGATGGCGACCACCATAGCCATGCATATGGCTTTCGATAGCTCGAGTTCAACCATTGAGAAAACAAGTAATGAGAGGTTTTTACATGCTCTTCCTCCTCATTGTCCCGTTCACTGTCACTCGACGAGTCACTGTGCACTGGCAATGCATTATTGTGAATTTTATCCACGACCATTTTCGAGATCTGTTCTTCCGTTATGTCGCAAATTGTGCAATTCACCGTAAAATGGCGACCGGGGAACAAGGGAGGGCGCTGTTCCATTACTGTGAAGATACGCACTTCCCCAATCGTATGTATTCACAAACATTATGCAAATGCAACCCGCATATAATATGGGGTCAAGATGATTAAGGAAAGATTAAAGGTCAACTAGCTGGGAGGTCTACGATAAAATATGACAATGGAAAAGTTCTGAACGTAAATTTTAAAACTGAAAACTGCAGGCAAGGGTCTCGTGTACAAGGTGGTTGGAAACCAGCGACCCGAACTCCAATTGTATTTGCGAAAGATTTGTGAGTGAGGGATAAAAAGGAAATGTCATTTTCCTTTTGCAGTTCACAGGGAGTAAGTTTCATGGACCAGAAACTTATACAAAAAAGTGCAAAGTAATTTTTGTCGACGAGCAATAAATCAGGCACACTCTGAATTCTGAAGAATTTCCAATCCAGTCAATCCTGGCCTATTTTTCTCTTTTGGAGAATTACAAACAGCAGGGTGGTGTGTGTCAAGAAAAATTATTGTGTAGATTCTGATTTGTTATTGATGTATTTCAGTCATGCATGAAGCACTTGTGAACACTAGGTGAAAGATTTGGATGCTGCTTGTATGGTACATACAATGTACATGTATGTGTAATACGTACTTGTACTATAGGTAGGCAATCAAGTTGTGCCATAACCCTCTGCTGATAGCATTTTTTAACAGCAGCCGTTTTCGCAAAACTTCAAATGTTGCATGTGCAACATTTTGTTGCGTAACTTACGCAACATTTTGCTGCCTCTGCAAAGCACTGCAGAAAAGAGCCAGTGAGGCACGAGACTTACGCAACATTTGTACGTTGTGTAACTTACGCAACTTTTATTGAAATCGGCTACTGGGCCCAATTTCAAAGAACCGCTTAAATGGTCTCTGCAATAACCATTTTATCACTTAAATCCATGCTACAGAACTGTTTTGCAATATTGCTAACAATCAAACTGTTTTGCACACTCAGTCTGGGGGTGTATTTGCAAGTATTAAGTTTCTGATGCTAATGAGAATTTCAATATTTGTGAGTCACCACAGGAGCATGCACAACACATTTATTGCTGAGGTACAAAAGTTTCTGGAAATTTCTGGTTTTTCCAGCAGACCTATCCCTAAACCTGTTGAAATATGCTTTATAAGCATTTAGTGAAGGTTTTCATCAAACCTAATCCAGAGGGAATAATTTGCAGATTGGAAGTTACAGTGTAGTGTTTTTCTGATGTTTTTTAAACTGTGAGTTCCTGCCATGACCTTACAATAGCGGCCAAAAAATAGCGTCCTCATTTTTATAAGTTTTAAAAAATCTTGGTAAATATTTGGGGTTTCTTTTTCAGCGAACTAATAAACCCGAAAGTAATTTAAAATGCCTTTAAAAAATTGCACTTGGCTGATTCATAGATTTCTAGAAAGCGCCCTTATACTCTGCATATTGTCTGAATTCATACGCTCTGGTGCAGAACCCACCACACAGCATGTGTCATAGAGACTACTCATGCATCAGGGAATTGTGCCATGCAATTCAGAAGTACAAAAAAAAGTAAAGAAATCTAACATCAAAAGGGGAAATGAAAACCAAAAGATCTTGCCATTTAAAGATACAATTGACAACAGCGTCAAAAACAACTGAACTCCATTCTTTATAAAAAGGAACCTAAGTGACCACAAGCACTTTGAACAGCGGCAGGTGGCTACTAAGAATTGAATGCAGCTGCAGGGGTATCCATTATGTAAACTTTGCTCAATATGAAAACGCCGGAAATATATTCCCCAGTGTTACACAATGGAAAACATTAGAAGCAAATTTATTATTGTATGTGATTGATAACAGCGTCTGCAGTTGTTGACCAAAATTCTGAGTGGGGCAAAGGGTGGGTAATTAGACACAGGACACACCAACCACAATATGCAGCAGCCACTAAAAGATACACTTCATGTCTGAATTCAAGGAATTGTGTGATTCCCTCTTTCAAAAATGTAGAGGGCCTGTTGAGTCTATCTTACTAAGTGTAGCATTATTTCCAAACATTATATAGGGCCATTTGAATTGGCAGGAAGTTTACAGCATTTTTTTAATAATACATACTGTATTACTTGAAGTGAGATTCTGTTTCTGTTAGGAATTCTTTAAGGAAGCTCATTGGAGAAACAGTGGCAGTTGCACCAAGTATGTGGGTGGTGTGGGCTGTGGTGTGGGCTACACTGTGGGCTATAGCCGTGACACAGCACTGCATTTGTGAACTCAGACAGGACCTTAGGGAATGAAAGGCAAGTAAACACTACTAGACCATAGAGCTATGACTAGACTAACCACAACATGCCCACATGGGATTAGTATTGCTTCAGAATTCTTTCAAAACAGAGCTACAGCAGATATACATGTAGAGTCTGAAGTTCAGAGAATTCTTGAAGAAAGAAAGGTCACTGTGGCTTCATTTGCCCAGTATTCATGGCTTCATTTGCAACAGTTGTGCTAAACCACTTAGGGCTGGGTTTTGCGAGAAAAAAATAAGTTTGCAAAGTTTTACATCTGAAAAGTGTATAATTTCATTAATTTGCTAATTATACAAAATAAACAATGCTACTATCAAAGAGCAGCATGTACATATAAAATGTTTAGTTTCTGCCAAGTGGATGGTTTTATCAGTTCCTGAAAATACCAATGAATTGTGTAAAATTCTGTCCAGCCTGGTTTTAATTACCACCTCATGAACAACTTGTGACTGTGCAACAGTCATCCGTTGGAAATGAGTCACTTTTCCAGAATTGGGGAGATTAAAGCAGGATGCATGCCTAGGGCTGTAAAAAGGGTCTTAGCCACAGTATTTAACTGCCTTAACTCCATCTCAACTATGATATCTTTCCTTCAACCATGCTGAGTAGAATAAACCACTGTGAAGACCCTGCCTCAAGTTTTATATGGTCTAGTCGCCTGGGATGACAAAACGGGTGACAGATTGAAATCCCATTAAAGTCAGGAGAAAACTGCAGCAAAAATAACCTGCCATTTCCTCTTTCATCAACACCATAATATTGAGCATAAGTTTGGGTACAGTTCCAATTCATTTCTGCCTTTGGGAGAGGTCCTGCTAGGATTGAAACTGTCAATCAGTTGGTTGGTTCTTTGCTTGGATGCTTCTTTGCCTGGCTGGTCGGTCGCATGATTGGTTGGTTGAATGGTTGGTCAGTTTGGCTGGTTGTTTGGTAATAGTCAGTCGCACGGCTGGTCAGTTGAATGGTTGGTTGGTCTGCTAGTTGCTTGATTGCTTGGCAAGTCGGTCACATGGTCCGTTGATTGAATGGATGGTTGGTCAGCTGGTTGCTTGATTGCTGGGTTAGTCAGTCACATGGTTGGTTGGTCAGTTGCTTGGCTGGTCGGTTAGTTGGTCACTTGGTGGGTGTGTTGGTTGGTCACTTGTTTATTACCTTCACATTGCAGCCAAGGGGATAGAAAATACACCTGGTCTTCCTTTTCATGCAATCGCCAGTTTCAGGATCCAAATGTCGGTCCAGCTTGAAAGATAAAATCCACCAAGAAAAAAATTGGTTAGGATTCTGTCATTACTGACAAGTTGGAGAGGGTACATCTGAATGGACCACTCTCTATTGAGCAGAATGAGGCTATACAGTGCATGTATACAAGAACCAAAAATCAGGAATGGAGTAAGTTTTGGGGCAGCAACCTGGTTCCCAAGCTGAGCTAGAAAAGGAAAAGGAAAATGCAAATAATGATGGTAGGCTACACCTATCTGGATTTATAACTCACCTGTGAACGCGCTACTTTCTTACTACAGTTGCTGCATGTAACAGGTGCCTCGGGGCATTCAGCTGAATGTTTCTTTGAAAGAAAACAAATGCAACCCAAGGTTTTAATTCATAGCAAGTTTAAACAGTGTAAACAGTATTTCTGTTCCCTGCGATTCCAGCTTCAAGGTGATTTTCCAACTCATCTTTCAACTGGCCAGCCAGGCTATTAGACTCAACTTTGAACTGGCCAGTCAATTTTCAACTGGCCCGCATTTTGCAGTGGGTTGCTCGCCATACCGATTCAAGAGTGTTGACCAAAAATTGCCACATCATGCAGATCCTAGAGCTTACACTCAGACAGTTTCTCCGTTTCTCGGTAGTTACATGTATGCTGAAGTTCATCCCATTCTATGTTTTTCTTCAAATGCGCTATGTCTCTTTGAACTCTTGCAGGCAGTCTACGATTGGAAGATTGCCATACTACAAGAAGTGGTTTTTTTTTTTTTTTTTTTTCCAGTTAGGGATGGCTCAATGGCCAAACTATCATTTGGTCACAGAGCCACTGCTTAATTAAAAACCATGGTAATAGTTTGGGCTTGTGGTGAAAGATGAAAAAGCAAGATATGCTGAACCCTTCCTACCTTAGATTCCTTGAAGGGAAGCTGCCTCTTGCAATGTTTGCACTCGATACTTCTCATGGGACATTCTTTCTCCAGGTGATGGGACAGGTCACCCCGTTTCAGTGTCTTGCCGCATCCCGACTTCAGGCATTTAATCTTCTGATACGGACAGGAGGTCTCGTGCTCCTGAGCAGACGACAGGAATGATGTTAGAATGCTTGTGCTGACATCATTTGTAGAATCTCTCTTCTGCGCTGCGAGTGGGATTGTGTGCGGCAGCTCTGTGAAGAGCCGGCAACTCAAACTTTTTGCTCAGTGTATGTGGGTGCCGATGTGCGGAGACTGCTGGATTCCAACTGAGTAGTGATGGTTTGTGTTTGAATAATGGCAGGGGAGTGTGGAGAGTCTCTAGAGTGCACCTTGAGTTTGACAAGAGGTTTGTTATCTCTCCTGATGACAGGCAGACCATGTACTGCCAAAAGCGTTGAGTAACTGACTCTTCTCAGCACCAAACTCATTCTCGGAAGATATAATATGTATGGTGTCATAGCAAGCATCCAATTTTGTGATTCCACCATAGAAAACCTTTGAATTTCATCAGAAAGGGATGCAGATACTGTACATGTATGATACATTATAAGCAAACAGTGCTATGCAACTGAGTTAAACATCACAATGGGGCTATGGTTACAGACAGGTTTTGGCATAGGGATAGGGGGCATGGTTCTCAAGAAGGTACCACTATTAGTCTTATCTCTTTCCTGCATACCTGGCTGTATTCCTGAAGCACACCACTCCAGTTGCAGCCCTCACTGATACACCTTACAACCGCTCCCTTCAGCTCTTTCCGAGCAACAAAATCCGGATATATCTAGGCAAGCAAAAATAACCCAGAACAACCATAAGGCACACGTAAACAGACCCATGAAATGCCAAAATCCAGCTCATGAACATAAACTACAACATGTAATGTTGCATGTCTCCCTGCAAACTCTTAGGGACTTTATAAAACATAAAGCAAATTGGACAAGATCCTGCAAAGAGGAAACTCAGCTATGATGACCGAGTGCCGTGTACAAGGGAGTCTTGAAGAACGTACCAAAATGGTAGTTACTGTCAGACACTCCGTGAAATAAGAATATAACTAGCATGTCATGAGGTCCTCCAAATAAAATTGTGGACTGACAGACAGACAGATGGATGGATGGACGGCCAAACAGACAGAACCATAGAATTGGCTTGTTTAAATAGCTTCATAGTTTGCCAGAAAGGCCTTATTTCCTCTTTCCTGTTTAATTTTCAGGCATTATTTCGTGAAGAGACCATTACTCATTCACGACACTTGCTAGACATACAGTTTTACATAAGTGGCAAATAGTAAATAATGTCTATCAGACCATCTCCGAAATAAAAGGCCTTCAATTTCAGTTATCAACAAAACTTTGCGTCATTGACATTCACTGCTAGAGATCCAGAGAACCAGAGATGTTTCAAACATCAAAACCTTCAAAGCTGAAACAATATCTATTATCAACTTCCATCTGGTTTGGCCATTTAGATCACATTTGCTATGTGGGGTATTTCCTTAGCACTTCAAGTATCTCATACAATGTATTTGGCATATAATAAACACTCTTAAACTTAAATGGAATCATAATCATCCTTGAAGCATTGTTAAAATGTAAGAGGTCTGACGTTTTTATTCTTGTCAAACACTTCTCAACAGCTGTCTCCCTTTAAGAAAGAAACTAGCATGGAATTTTACAGGCCCTCTAAATTTATGAGACTTGTATTTTGGTCAGTGAAATCTGTTTCAACATTATGATAGCTAAATTGTCATGTAGTCTTGAAGGATTGACATACTGGTATGATACTGTTTTCTCTGACAGTTTGCCAAAGTTTTCTATAAAGTCATAAAACCCAGCATAAATTAGATGCATGTACAACACAATGTAGCATTGTGCTGTACCAAACATTGTCTACGGTTTATGCAAACTTGATTAAATAAATCTCGCCAAATGGAACTGACAAAAGTTCAAATCAGACACAAGGCCATGTATGTCAGTGCTATGCAGCGACCTTACTACTAGACATGTGCATGCACGTATGCATGCATTACACTAAGCCCTAATGGCAAATGCATGACTCAGCATCCGTCTATCTACACAAACTGCACAGCAACCATGGCAACTGTACTGAATCCAAAGCGTTCCCAAAACTCTCTTTATAATAAATTAATGATAATAAACGCATTTATAGAGCGCCTTGTGCAGGGATACAAAGCACTTGGGGAGAATGCCATGAGAGGACAAGCTCAATAGACCACAAAACAAAATAGAATTTTACAAGTTCCTATTAAACTGATGAGTTTTTATCCCCATGCATATTCCCTGGCACATGGATAAGGCTTTGTTATCTATTCACATTGTCCATATGGAGCCTGATGTACAGAGAGAGAAGAAACAGCTCAGGCAATGTATGCACCATTTTTAGAATCAATGCTGCAGGCGTGCAGGGATCATCTGCCTTTTTAAACCACGCCCTTTGCAGACAGCTGTGTTCCAGGAATGACTAGCTAAGGTCATCAATAAAGCTGAAGTTTCAAAACAAATTACCCGTGTGTACAAACGGGCTGTAATCTCCTGAGGAAGCTGAGATGTGTGGTTTTGGGAGTGTTCAAACGCAAGAGTCGCTAATAATAATAATGAATAACATTTAGAGCATCACTCATTGTAATTGATATGTAGTTTGAAAGAATGGTTTATCATAATCATGAGTTGCATTTTGTCTGGGAGCTGTAATCCTTGCCCAACCCCAATTAAACCCCTTTCTCATAATTATTTCTGTCCTTGGGAAAAACAATGACTGTAGTATTTACTGTTCCACTGAAATCATTACACCTTTTGTTGCATGTGTTCTAGATATGCAAGTGTTGGATTTGTTCCCTCCAAGCTGAGCTCAACATTGGCCATTTTCAATGCTATGACATGGCCCCCTCCTCCAGACCACCCACAACTGGCCTATCAGGGCTCAAATTCACAACGCCTTAGTTAAATAGTTAATTAGTTATACTTATAGTTACCGGTATAATGAATCGTAACTCCACTTATGACCGATAACCCATTTAAAGCTGTGATAGGTTGTATGGTTTCTATGCATTGCTTATCACCTAGTCCGAGTAACTTGGACCCGACAAGTCACCCTTTTTTTATCGAATTTTGAAATTTTGAGTTTCGGGTGGCCTACAGTCACCCGAAACTCAAAATTTCAAAATTCGATAAAAAAAGGGTGACTTGTCGGGTCCAAGTTACTCGGACTACTTATCACCCTGCAATTTATCAAAAGTTACGACGAGTTTGATGAAATCCACCTCAGGAGTTGTTATCACGTCGGTCAAGAGTGGCACTAAGATGCTGCTTGGCCACACGAACAACAGCAAAGTTAAACTGAATTTAAGAATACTGGTATGCTGAAGTGGACTGTAGACAATATATAATGTACCAATTTCTTACCATGTTTTTCACATTTCTTCTTGTCTGGCAATTTTGTAATAACATTACTACATTACGATTATCATTTTAAACAAGATAAAATATGTGGATGAAGCATCTTCAGACTATTCAACCACATGGTCTCAACATCCAGGAGGGTAATGACTAACACCATGCAGCTTTCTGATAATCTTTCTTTTGTGTTCAGTACTTCACACTTCTCTCTTTGATCTTTCCCCCTCTTCTCACTAATCCCTACCCTACTCCTTGCCCTTCTCTTTGATCTTTCCCCCTCTTCTCACTAATCCCTACCCTACTCCTTGCCCTTCCCTTTAATCTCTCCCTACCAGCTTTTCTCTTTGTCCTTTGTTTCTCATCCGTGTCCTATTCACTCTCTCCCCCCTTCCTTCGTGTACATGTATCTGTTTTGTCCTTGTCACTCTGCCTTTGAGAAAGATGCTGCTAGGATCGAAACGTCAGGCCCACTAAATTTTAACATTTACATTTTGGTAATTTTAGTCAGTAAGCAGTTTGCAAAATTTTTGTATATCAAGATAAAATACTTCTCACTGATTCAAAAATCTTAATGAAATCCTTATTGTGGGATGGAAGTTGAATCTTACCTCATCTATTACGAGACATCCTTCTGTGGAGCATGCAAGACAAGCAGGGCATCTCCGTTCCTTTCTATCCTCTCTGAAAAACAGAGAAAATATTGAAAAGCAGTCTTCAAAAATAAGGAGAGCCTGACGTTTCGATCCCAGCAGGACAATCTCAAAGGATTGAAAAGGTCCGGCCCTTCAAATGTTTGACATTCGCATTTTAGTCAGGGGAGGGAGGGAAGGGGAGGGGATGGGGAGGGAGGGGAGGGAGGGGAGGGAGGAGAGGGAAGGGGGAGGGAATGGAGGGGAGGGGAGGGAAGGGGAGAGGAGGGAGAGAGAGAGAGAAAGGGACGGAGGAGGAGAAGGGGAAGGGGGAGGAGAAGGGGAGGGGAGGGGGAGAGGGAGGGAGAGAGGAAGAGAAGAATCACAGGGACGTGAGGAGGGAATGAGGGAAGAAAAGGGGGCAGGGAGGGAAGGTGGGAGAAAAGGTGGGAGGAAGTAGGAAACAGAGGAAGGGGAGAGTGGGATGTTGGAAGGTAAGGATTGGATTCCAAGACCCATCTTACGCACCTGTTGATCTTCTCCTTGATGCAACTCTCACAGTACCGATGCCCACAAGGGCTCTGAACCGCATCCCGAAAGACCAGCAAGCACAAACTGCATAAGAATGCCTCAGCAACAGAGGCATCTCTGAAGATTTCCTTTGGAAAACCAGGCATTTTGCAGATCTGTCACTTAAATCTTTGTGGAGTTTGATGATTCAGCTGTTGTTTCGCAGAAAAATGAAATGCTGAAGCTTTTCCCAACGATTTCTTCACGTTATGCCACTAACGTAGCTGAAAAACAGCAGCTTATTACCTATTGCATAATTTCCTTCCTGAAATCTTGGCATCAAACCTTGAGGTACGACATTTTGGCCATTACTGGTAGAATTCACAGCCCTGGTCAAGGGTTAAAGAGCTCTGGAATGTAAAACAAATGAAAGAAAAATATTGACAATTGTGCGGCAGCACCCCCCCCCCCCAAAAAAAAATGAGGACACATAAGCAGGGCCTAGTCCAAATGGAGCAAATAAATGGAGCAAACAGATAGATGCGGTAACCGTAACCAAGGTCGGGAGGATGAGGGTTACGGTTACCGCAACTAGCAAACAGATAGCTCCATGGTCCAAGTAACTAGTACAAGTAGTACTACTACACATGTACATGTAGTACTAGTAGTAGTAGTACTTAGTAGTAGTACTAGTAGTAGTATACTCCAGGGACCGGTTTTCGACGATATAAGGCCTTTTCTTCAAGCTGACCAATGTAAACGAAAGTATCACACTAAAAGAGGTCTCAGTCCCCTTTTCCACACCACAGACTATTAGAATAATCATGGAGAATGTTGATCAAGCCTGTCACTTCCGTAAGATTACCCAGTTTTGTTGATGTCCACGGCGCACCGCGCAGTAAGCATCGTCACCTATTTTCGACGGTGGTGTTTGTCCCAGTGCAGCCAAACGCAAAATAAATTCTTAAAATAACTCAAATGCTGTGTGGCACTGTAAAATTCATCCCTGTATGTTTTTGGGTTTCTCCATCTTTCGGGGTTTTTTTTCGACACTGCTTCTTACACTTTCCTCAAAGGCTCAAAACATTCCTAATTTATGCTTAAAACTTATTGGTTTGCATTAATTTTGTACTATTGCCCTGAGCCACTTTGAGATGGGAGAAGTTGGATTGACTTTTTGGTATCACCTATCAACTCCTTTCCCTTCATGCTACCTTCTCCTTTCCCATCCTTTTTAAAATCATCAAAACTGTCCTCATAAATCAATTTAATCACCATAATGAATAATTGAAATTAAGAATAATTTTCTTAAAATGTGAAAATAAGTTCATTTAACTGAAAGATATCTTTCAACTTTTTTGATTTTGGATCTTCAAGTAAACCATAGAGGTGAAATACGGTAGGGCGGTATCTATGTATGAGTGACACGCAGCATTTCTCATCCTTGTTAATTTCCACATCAGAAGATACATCGAGGCAGGATGTGATTGTTCGGCTTGGTCCAAGCTAATTGTAATTTAGCCATAGAAGCAGATTCTGTTTTCTTTGCCCTTTTGGAGTTTTGGTGGGGTTGTATTTTTTATCTGGTTGATGTCTTCTTCTGTGACATTTTAAAAACGCAGTGGCTGTTGTTACGGCAGTCGTCCGTATGGTTCCCTGACTTCACAGTATTTGTCAGGATGTTTAGCTCTAGGAACCAGACTATCAGCTAATAGACTGATTCAACCAGCCTGCAATGCTGATGAAATACAATCAAGTCAGGGAACCACACGGACGATTGCCGTAACAACAGCCACTGCGTTTTAAAAAACTCCACAATCCTTTCTCACTGCTTCTTCAGTTATGACCTTTCCCAATGTCACTCAAGAGACACATCTCCTCCTTCTTGGTACTTTCTCTAGCTGCCCTTATATTTCTTGTATATTT
Organism: Luidia sarsii; assembly: GCA_949987565.1. Lineage (NCBI taxonomy): Eukaryota > Metazoa > Echinodermata > Asteroidea > Paxillosida > Luidiidae > Luidia > Luidia sarsii. Next base: position 15,538,796 of record OX465111.1, on the reverse strand, counting down.
TTTTTAAAGCCTATTACAGTACTATTACTATTACAGTATTAGTATTACTAGTATTACTTATTAGGCCATGTTACTTTATGCCTGTAACTGTGTAAGTGTAAATAATAAAAAATAAAATATAAGCGAGACGCCTTTTACTAGTTTTAGGAGCCTCCATAGTTATTACCCAGAAGTCAGAACGGACTGCCTCAAGTTGCGTGACATTTTTTTTCTACGTACACATGATATGTATGTTGGGGTTTGTTTTGATAGCCCAGTTACTGGGCCGCTAGGAGCTCTCTAGTTTAAACGAGTTTTGAGATTGTCTGTCGCGCTAGTACAGTGCGACCATGGAGGTGGTGCGACAGACATAACAATCTCAAAACTCGTTTAAGGGGAGCTCCTAGCGGCCCAGTAAGTGGGACTAGGGTTTGTTATGGTAGACTCAGATTTTCTGATTGTCTGATCCAACATACCTGTGACCATTTCAGCTCAATCGGCCAACCGAGTGTCGCGAAAATAGTGAAAACCCGCTTCATTTGTTTCGTAATAGAATGTGGTCGTCGACGTCTTTTCAGTGATCCTGTCTGGTTCCCCAACTTCCATGTGCATTACCGATTAGATAACTACAGTGCTGCCCCTGTGCAGCCTACTCTTTTCACTACAGTATAAACACGACGAAACCGCCCGCATCGCCGATCATATCGATGACGTCGCCGATCGGTTTTGGACTCTCAAAAAATTATGGAGTTCAGAAATGAAACTCACACAGAATAGATTTACCGGCAACAACATACAGTACATACACCATACATGAGTGACACCATACGTACAGTACATTTAATTTATCCTCCAGTTACCGGTTTTGGCAACGGGTCAAGTGGTCCCCAAGTCAACTCGTCCCCGGGTCAACTCGTCCCCCGAATTTGATAGCTTAGTCAAGTCGTCCCCGAGTCAAGTCGTCCCCGAGTCAAGTCGTCCCCGAGTCAAGTCGTCCCCGAGTCAAGTCGTCCCCGAGTCAAGTCGTCCCCGAGTCAAGTCGTCCCCGAGTCAAGTCGTCCCCGAGTCAAGTCGTCCCCGAGTCAAGTCGTCCCCGAGTCAAGTCGTCCCCGAGTCAAGTCGTCCCCGAGTCAAGTCGTCCCCGAGTCAAGTCGTCCCCGAGTCAACTCGTCCCCGAGTCAACTCGTCCCCGAGTCAACTCGTCCCCGAGTCAACTCGTCCCCCACTTTTCAGTTGTATTTGGAAATATTGAGAAATACAGGATGTGTTCCGCTTCTTCAAGGATTTATATTTCGAAATCGTGCAGCTAGGGTGATATCAGTTCGCATTCGTTTTTCGAAGGTGGAAAATGCACTCAGTAGAGTAGATCTTTGTTGGTTTAGACGGAGTTGGATTCTGTGAGGCTTGTGCGGACGTGGTATAAACTCCTTGGTATAAACCACTCATCCGGAGGTGCCACGCGGGATCTGTTGGCCGTCAGTGTAGTTTGTAGGGAATAAACATTCGAAGGTTTTGTGTGTTTCTTTTTTTGCAGAAAAAGGGCAAAACTGGTGTTTCCTTTTTGGGAAGGGAAAAAAAAACGGTTGTATGCTTTTTCCACAGAAAAATAGGAGTGGGACAGGATGGTTGGAGCATCGGTGGATGTTTTTTTGGGAGAGAATCACAGGAAGATTCCCTCTCCAGGTTGGTTCGGGTGGGTTTCGTTGGTGGATGGCTCGCGCCATTCCAGAATGTTGTGAAAATGGTTGTGTCTTCCTTACCCGTCGGGTATTGGGAAAAGGTCTGTAGATGGGAGGTTGGATGTTGCCATCTTAGGGTTAGACCATTTTCTTGAGTAAAGACATAGTCCCTTTCGGGAGATTGTCTTTAGGTGGTGGTGGGAAGGTTGGTCCCGGTAGTTGGTGGGTTTGGACTGTACAATAAGGTCCAGTGGTAGTGATACTCCTGGTGGTGGTGTGAATATTGTATTCGGTCTGATAGGTATGGTTCAGGAGACACGGTTTGCAGTCCGTCTTCGGTGACGTACACATTCATGGCTGTCTCTACCACTGGACCCAGGCTGTCTGGCGGAAGTGTCAAGAGCTGGGTCTGCAGCGCAGGCAGCCTACACCGCAGGTGCGTCAGTCAACGATTATATCAGGCAGTTGATGTCTCTTCCGTTCCTACCCGCGGAACACATCCCGGACTCCTTCCACATGCTGGCATCAGCTATGTGACTACATCTCGGCAACATGGCTGCAGCATCCCACCTGGAGCACGGTCAGCTGGTCCGTGTTTATGCGGAGCATCCGCACAAACAACGATGTGGAGGGATGGCACAGACGTCTCAACGGCAGGGCCGGACGGAGCAAGGTGCACCTGTATAGCCTCATCAAGCTCCTCCATCAAGAGGCTTCTCTGGTGACTTTGCAGATGCGCCTGGTCAAGGCATCCAAGCTTCGCCGTCACCAGAGGAAGAGCGTCAGGAGGATGCAGGGGCGGCTGTTCAGGCTATGGGATCGCTACTTGGCAGGGGAGCTGGTGACATCTGGTCTGCTGGCAGGATGCAAGCATCTCACTGGACCATCTCTGTAGAGATGGAATACCGTACCAGTACCGTACGGTATTCCAGAGGTCTCGGGTTCGAGTCCCGGTTCAGTCAAAGTTTTATTTGCCATTTTCAAAATTGTTAAAAAATTCCCAGTCAGTTTCCGTTTAATTGTTTGACTTTTTATTGCAGGATAAACGTAAGACCACTGATTATATTTATTTTAAGAAATTTGAATTAAGACGTCAGGAACATGAATTTAACGCTCGTTGTTTCGTCTCTCTTTTTGCTGTGTCCACTCTCCTTTTAATTACTGCCCGGTTGAATATTTTAAACAAAGAAACGGCTCCAAAAATATCTCCAGTGAATCTTAAAACAGACTGATTTCAAGTAAGAATACCCCTAAATACACAAAGTTATTAAAAAAAAATAAAAAAATAAAAAAATAGACTTGACTTGGGTACGACTTGACCAACATTCCCAGGTTTTGTTGATGTCCACGGCGCGCACCACGCAGTAAGCATCGTGACCTATTTTCGACAGTGGTGTTTAGTAAGGTGTCCCAGCGCAGCCAAACGCAAAATAAATTCTTAAAATAACTCAAAATGCTGTGTGGCACTGTAAATTTCATCCCTGTATGGCTTTTTTTGGTTCATCTTTCGGATTTTTTTTTCGACACGGCTGCTTCTAACACTTTCCTCAAAACATTCATAATTTATGCTTAACACTAGTCTTATTAGTTTGCATTAATTTTGTCCCATTGCCCCGAGCCACTAAATTTGAGATGGGGAAGTTGGATTGACTTTTTGTTGATCACCTATCAACTCCTTTCCCTTCATGCTACCCTCTCCTTTCCCATCCTTTTCCAAATCATCAAAACTGTCCTCATAATGATAAGAAAATAAATTTAATCACCATAATAAATAATTCAAATTGAAAATAATTTTCTTAAAATGTGAAAAGAAGTTCATTTAATTTAAAGAAGTTCATTTTTTTTATTTGGATCTTCAAGTAAACCATAGAGGTGAAATACGGTAGGGCGGTATCTATGTATGAGTGACACGCAGCATTTCTCATCCTTGTTAATTTCCACATCAGGAGATACATCGAGGCAGGATATGATTGTTCGGCTTGGTCCAAGCAACCATTGAAGCAGATTCTGGGGTTTTTTTGCCCTTTTGGTGTGGTTGTATTTTTTAACTGGTTGATGTCTTCTTCTGATACGTTTAAAAAAAACTCCACAATCCTCTCTGCTTCTTCAGTTATGACCTTTCCCAATGTCACTCAAGAGAGACATTTCCTCCTTCTTGGTACTTTCTCTAGCTGCCCTTTTACTTTTTTCATTTTTTTTTATAAAATCCTATTAGGCCATGTTACTTTATGCCTTTAAATAATAATAATTTTAAAAAAATATTTTATAAGCGAGACGCCCTTTAGGAGCCTCCATAGTTTTTACCCAGAACGGACTGCCTCAAGCAGCGTGACATTTTTTGTTTTTACGTACATGTATGTTGGGGTTTGTTATGGTACACTCAGATTTTTTTTAGAAAAGTGGAGCTACGAAACAACTGCAAGTTTTGTACCTAGGAAAATAGACCCCAAAAGAGCAACTTTTTGAATCACACGAGTTTGGCCTACCGGAAGAGCCTTAACTTTCCACATTTTCAGTGACGGACGAAAGTTTCACACTAAAAGAGGTCCCAGTCACTTTCTCCACACCACAGACTATTAGAATAATCACAGAGAAGGTTGATCAAGCCTGTCACTTTCGTAAGATTACCCGGTTTTGTTGACGTCCGCGGCGCACCGCGCAGTAAGCATCGTCACCTATTTTCGTCAGTGGTGTTTAGTAAGGTGTCCCAGTGCAGCCAAACGCAAAATAAATTCTTAAAATAACTCAAAATGCTGTGTGGCACTGTAAAATTCTTCCCT
>OX465111.1:14883768-14934158 GCA_949987565.1 Luidia sarsii | reverse complement strand
AGGGGAGAGATCTCAGCAGTTTTGGGGTAGGGAGGAGCCTAGAAATAGCAATCAATCCCGTGAAAGAAGACGAGTCGTCCGGATTCCGGGAACAGAGCGCTGATGCTGGAGCGCGACGTGATCTGGCGGACGTGCACCCCCGCCCGACCTCACCAACCACGAAGGAGGATGTGGAGGGGGGGGGGGGAGTTACAGAGGCTTTCTGCACTCTTCATGGGGTTCAATGACACAAAACGAAAAAAGGGGGTTGAGGGAAGGAGAGAGGAAGGATTGTCAGGGACTCCTGAGGATGAAGTAGAAGTAGTTTGGCAGTCCGATGGGAAAAAAAAGGTGCAAGGCTTGGTGAGGAGGGAAAAGGACTCGACCTCTGGCGGTGGTCCATTTAAAAAAAAAAAAAAAAAAAAAAAAGAACCCCAAGAGTTTTCCCTCTCTACACCTTCCCTCTTTGGTCCCAAATGGTCCCCCAAAAACATTAGCATCTCTCTTGTTTAATTAACCCAGTTAAACAAGACTGGCAGCGTATATCCAGGATCTATAATGTAAGTCTACATGTGGCTATCTCACTCCTCCCTGACCCCCCTCACTTCTCCTACATGTAGCTCTTCCTTCTTGCCAGAGCCACTCATCCACCAGCCAATGATGGCCCTGCGACTCACACTCTGGTTGTGGGGGACTCAGGAGAGTGCAATGCTAAGGCAGGGGGCTTGGCTGGCCTACAGCCATGTGTACACATAGGAGATGGAGGCTGCCAGGCAGGCTGTGGTTTGGCCCCAAATGCCCAAACCCGCTGGGAATCAAATGCAGAGCATTGGTAACCCCTTGCTCTACATATCTAGACAGCAGCATATACCCCAACTTCTGTGCTAAGGAAAATGCACTTTCAAAGTTCGCATGTACTATTGATCAGAAAGAACCTACCACCGACAAAGACTGAGTACACTGTTCAGAAACGTTGAGTGCATTAGATACATGGTGGTGTGCGGTGACACCAAGCTTGGGTGATAGTGGCACCACGTCAAAATACATCTCGGTGAGTCTATCATTTATCGTCAGAACCACACATATATACAAAGAACTTCTAGAAATCAAAGAACTTCAAGAAATGTCATAGAAATGCACTATATTTTAAAACCGCACTGCAATATGGCAATGGTGTAACAAAAAGCTGTGCTACAATTCAAAGGTTCTCTTCAATCAACATGCAGGTGCGCATATCAAGACATTTGAGCTAATTTAAGCGTGATAAGATCAGGGTTTTATTGTAATTTACCCTCTTAAGGATCGAACAAAGCACACTGCTATACATATTTTGTGTTAAGTCATTACAAAAGAGGGAGGGATCTACAGAGCAGGCAATCTCTTCCAACCCATAAATCAATTTCCTCAAGGCATGATTTGTATTGTGGTTCTGTTTCCCCAGAGAAAGGATCAGACAAAACCCAGGATCAGGCACGGGCTCAGGCTTTGTCACCGTCATCACACAAACAAATCTGGAATGCTTGGCCGTCACTAAGCCATCAAGGATGGGAGGGACTCACAAACAGGGCAATTCCTTTCTTTGTTACCATGAAGGAATTGCTCCTATTACTCTGTTGATATGAGAGAGAGAGAGAGAGAGAGAGAGAGAGAGAGAGAGAGAGAGAGAGAGAGAGAGAGAGAGAGAGAGAGAAAGAGAGAGAGAGAGATAGAGAGAGAGAGAGAAATCGGAGAGGGTCAAGAGAGAGAGAAAGAGAGAGAGACAGGGAGAAAGAAAGAGAGAGAGGGGGAGATGGAGGAGAGAGAGAAAGAGAGGGAGGGGGAGAGAGATAGATAGAGAGAAGGGGAGAGGAGAGAGAGAGGAGAGAAAGGGAAAGGGGAGAGGAGAGAGAGGAGAGAGGGGAGAATGAGAGGAGAGAGAGACAGAGAGAGGGCGAATGAGAGAGAGGGCGAATGAGAGAGAGGAGAGAGAGAGGAAAGAGACTAAGAGAGGGAGAGGGAGGAGAGAGAGGGAGAGGGGAGAAAGAGAGCGAGAGAGGGGAGAGAGAGAGGAGAGAGAGGAGAGATGAGAGACAGAGACAGAGAGAGAGGTTAGAAAGAGAGAGAGATGAGGGGGGAGAGAGAGAGATGAGGGGGGAGAGAGAATAGAGATGAGAAAGAGAAAGACACGCAAACAGAGGCAAAGAAACACCAAGTCGGAGATACCGAGAGATAGAGAATGACAGATTTTATAGGCACAGAAAGAGTCGGGAAAAGATAAAGGGTGACAGAGAGAGGGGGAGAGGAGAGAGAAAGAGAACAAGAGCAAGACAGAGCAAGATGGAGAGACAGACAGAGCACGATGGAGAGACAGAATACATAGAAACATAGAACAAACAGAGAGACAAACACAGAGATAGAGAGAAACACAAATACAGGGATAGAGATGGGGACTGAAGATGCATGTGATAATTCACTTGACTGGAAAACCTGCCTGGTGCAGAGAGCTCAGCAGAAAAAGCATCCAGATGCTGAACGTAAAAGAAGTTAACCAAACGAAAACAAAGAAAGACCCAGGAAGATTTGCAGCAATGGTTCAGTGGGGGAAAGGGGGAGGGAGATTGACATACCTCAGGCTAGACCCTTTACCCTTCAGTTCAAAAATCCTTTCACAAGGTGGTCCGAATCAATCTTCAGCCAATCACTGAACAAAACGCACGCAGAAAATCCCCCCAAATAAACCGAGACTGGGTTCTTCTGCCACCTTACACTGTGGGAGGGAGTAGGGTGCGAGGAAAAAAACAACAATTCTGTCAAAACACTGTGTCCTCTAAAACCTTGATTGCATTCTGTTGTGACTTGTCGGTCTCTTTTTTCAGAAATTGGCCCGGACACACACACACACACACACCTCAGTCGAAATGCCAACCATCCCTGAAATTGCCGGCCAATAGTTAGCAGTTGTTTTCTTTTGTCAGCGGGTAACCTTGGTGCAGCTCAACCGCAGCTCATAAAAGTCATCCAGTAAGATGGGGCCTCCTTACTGCAGATGATGCATTGCTCCCAACAGCCCCACACCCAATAGAAATTAATTGAATCAATTACAGATAAATGGAGGCGCTGCTTAAGGTGTCCCAGATTGGGATTTCCATTCCTGCTACTTTTCCTTTTAATAATAAAGTGACGGGGAAATGACAGTGTTTTTTTTTTTCTTTTTAGGAAGGCCGCCATCACCTAAGGGCTGGATAGCTCTCAGGTGGCTAGAGTGCTGGCACATGTAGGTTTATCTACAGGTCTTGGGTTCAAGTTGCACTCCAGTCAATTTTTCCTTGCCATTCTGTCAAAACCTCTTTAAAATTTTCAAAATTTTACAAGGCCTGACTTTTTGATCCAAGCAGGTGTCCTAGGCCACAGTTTAACTTGAGATGGAGATACATTCATCCGAATGGAACAAGATTTTTAACCAAGGATTTCTAGAGGTAAACCAGTTTGCTCTGAGTTTGTGAAATGTTTCATATTTGGTGTTGTGATGTACATGTATATGCTCTGCATTTAAGTCAGGAGGCAGCCTGGTTAGAAAATGAAACAATTGATGAAGTTTCGATCTTAGAAGAACCATTCTCAAAGGCAGAGGTAAACTTCTTAACGGTGTAGAGGTGCCCCAATTATATCAAGTTTGTTGAGCAGAGACTTCCAAATTTAGAAAAGACAATTTACAGTTTCTTCAATGATACTCTGAATGCGAGGTATGGAATTCGGCATCAATTCTTTAGCAGGAAAAAGAGGTGAAACCGAAAATGCATTTACATTGGTTTACTATGGAACTTACATGGTACATGTACGTGCAACTTGTGCTGTCAGTGTACGGACCACATACATGTACTGTGTTCAGGTCTGATTGTTGATGATCTTTATTGATTGTGATAATCAACATATCAAAAAGTGCTACAGTCACTATAGCTTGTGGTGAGATATAAGCCAAACGTACTACGGGTGAGACTGACTGAGGTGAGTTTGAGTGTGAGAGTTGGGTGGCAATGGGAGGTGACAGGCAGTCAAACCTCCTACACATGCAATGTAACATGAGATAAATGATGGGGAAAACAATGCGTTTCACAGGGACAGCCACAGCAACTCTCAGCTCAATGGAATGGCAACTTCATCAACTCGGGTTTTCTGGAATGAAAACTTTCTGGGGATGTACTGTAACACAGCCTGACCAACTTTGAACTGAGTGGGTTGAGGAGCTGATCTCTCAGTTTCGTTGTCCCTCTCTATCTCTGTCTGTTTCTCTGTCTCTGCCTGCCTGCCTGTCTGTCTGTCTGTCTAGGGAAAGTGCATATCTGTCTGCCATGTCTTATCCCTACTTCTATCTGCCTGTCTGTATGTATGTTTGTATATGTATCTGGCTATCTAATCTGTCTGTCTGTCTGTCGGTGTGTCTGTGAGTCTGCATCTGTTTGCCAATCTGCCTGTTCGTCTAACTGTCTGTCTGTCTCTCTCTCCCCCTCTCTCTCCCTCCCTCCATCCCTCCCTCCCTCTCTCTCTCCCCTTCCTCCCTCCCTCTCTCTCTCTCTCCCCCTCCCTCGGTCTTTCAAGGTATTTATTTAATGTGATTGCATTGGAATTGGATCATTAGAGTGTAATGTGAGTTTAATCCCTCAGTGTCAATATTGAGGGAGGGAGTAATTACATCGCTGAAAGACATGGCCGAGAGACTTCTCACTGCTCCGGGCAACACATTCTTCATTTCACAATCACAAAGTGAATGTGTGCGTAGGTACAGTGTGTACATGTACTGTACATCATGCATGTGGGTGATGCTAGTCCTGTGGGGACTGCACTGCACTGAGCAAATGGCCTGCCCTTCAGCGTGTCTTTCCCTTCCTTTCAGTCACCCCCCTCCCCCTCTCGCCAGCACAAAGGACAATGTCTTCCCTGCTAAATTGCCAGCCAATTGCCGACCAAATTGGGTTCAGTCTATTGACATGACCCGATGCAGCGACCTTCCCTATGCATGGGCCTGAGCAGTTCTCAGCCTACCCAAGGCGGAGACTTACGTACATGTACGTAGTCTGTACGCACGTAGACTCCTAGGTACGTAAGTCAGTCCATCCCATGCACTCACTGCACACAACCATGAGAACAGAACCTTGGCACCTTCTAAATAACCAAAGGACATACCTAGCATTGCTGACAATTCCATCCCAACCTTTTTCTAATACTTTGGGACTGGCTACTACCGGTACGTGCGTGCACCATTAGTTCAGGTTATGGCATGAACTGGACACCGGTGTCTGCATACTATGCCAGGGAAGGGGTTAAATCTGGCTGCTTTTTTCCCCTAATTTTTTTCAATCAACCAAAGGCAGGAACTACGTGTTGCATGAAAAAACCCTGACTTTGCTGAAACAGGGGCTACTTATAGTAACATATTTCTACACTAATAGAGTTACTGCAGTGTACAGGGCACTGAGGCATGCCAGATGACATTTTATATTTATAGACTGCTAGCGTCAATGCTTTGGCAGCAATTCACTTGTACATGTATAGCGTTACAGATGACGTTCACTGACCGATTGGCATGTGCAACTAATTGTGGACAGTTGCCGTCAGCAAAAAATCAGTGAGCCCAGCTTCTCTTTTGTTGCAGGCAAACAATGAACTGACTGATATTGTGTGGTTTTTTGTGTGTTATTTTTAGAAAATAGCAAAGAAAAATTGACTGGAATAGGACTTTTGAACCATAAACAAATCCTAAACCCCCTTGAGTGAAGACTAACGACCATCAAATCAGACCAATCAAAAGAGTGCACTGCATGGAGTGGCTAAAAAAGCCTTGAGGAAAGACTAACTGCTCACAAATTAGTCAAGCGTGCACTGCTTAAAAAGCCTTGAGGTAAGACTAACTGCCTATAAATCAGTACAGTGTGCCCACTTTGAATGGAAGAAAAACGCCTTGAGCAAAGACTAACTTCTTCTATCAAATCAGTCAAAGGTACATGTACATGTTTAAAAAGGCAGGGGAAAAAGTCCTGAGGAAAGACTAACCACTCACGAATCCATCAAGTGTGCACACTAGAATGGCCATTGACTGGTCTGTGCCAGAGTCACTATGAAATCTTGTTACTGAGGTGAAAATGCTCAAAACACCCACTCAAAGAACACTTCTCTTCAAACCCAGAGAGAAGGTTTCGGTTTCCCCAGTGATGAGAGATCATTAGTGCCTGGTGTTTTGGTTTACATAGGCTGTGAGAGGGTTCACTTGGGCTTTTGACTTACGTGGGGTAGGGTCACCAGTTTGGGTTACAAATTTTTCAGTTGCTTTTTGGTCTCTACCTGATCCAATGTATACATTTACATGGAATCAGTTTTTTTTTCTGCAATTTGATCTATTCTTTTCATTATTCATTCATCCATGGCTCTTTTGGTGGCAAGTATGTGGGTGGGTGGAGGTCTCATGATAGGAACTGAGTATCAAATGAAAAATTGGTGCAATTTTGGTAGATTTTATTTCATTTCACTCTGTGCCATTCCATTCCATCCTATCTCATCCTATTGAAAAGCATTCCATCCCATCCCAACCCATTCCATTCCACCCCATCCCATCCCAACCCATTCCATCCCATCCAATCCATTACATCCCATCCAATTCATTTCATCCCATCCCATCCATCCAACCCATCCCCTCCATCCTGTTCCATCCCATCCCATCCCATCCCATTCAATTCATCCCATCCCATCCATCCAACCCATCCCCTTCATCCTGTTCCATCCCATCCCATCCCATCCCATCTAATCCCATCCCATCCATCCAACCCATCCGCTCCCATCCTGTTCCATCCCATCCTATCACATCTAATCCCATCCCATCCCATTAAATTCATCACATCCCATCCATCCAGCCTATCCCATCCCATCCCGTTCCATCCCATCCCATCGCATGTAATCCCATTCCATCCCATCCCATTTAATTCATCCCATTCCATCCCATCCCGTTCAATTCATCCCATCCCAGTCATCTAATCCCATCCCATCCCATTAAATTCATCCCATCCCATCCATCCAACCCATACCATCCCATCCTGTTCCATTCCATCCCATCCCATCACATCTAATCCCATCCCCTCCCATCCCATCTCATCCTGTTCCATCCCATCCCATCACATCTAATCCCATCCCATCCCATCCCATCCTGTTCCATCCCATCCCATCACATCTAATCCCATCCCATCCCATCCCATCCTGTTCCATCCCATCCCAGTCATCTAATCCCATCCCATCCCATTAAATTCATCCCATCCCATCCTGTTCCATCCCATCCCATCCCATCCCATCTAATCCCATCCCATCCCATCCTGTTCCATCCCATCCATCCAACCTATCCAATCCCATCCTGTTCCATCCCATCCCATCCTGTTCCATCCCATCCCAACCTGTTCCATCCCACCCATCCTGTTCCATCCCACCCCATCCCATCCCATCCTGTTCCATCCCATCCATCCAACCTATCCCATCCCATCCTGTTCCATCCAACCCATCTCATCCCATCCTGTTCCATCCCATCCCATCCCATCCCATCCCATCCCATCCTGTTCCATCCCATCTATCCAACCTATTCCATCCCATCCTGTTCCATCCCATCCCATCCCATCCCATCCCATCCCATCTAATCCCATCCCATCCCACCCTGTTCCATCCCATCCATCCAACCTATCCCATCCCATCCTGTTCCATCCCATCCCATCTAATCCCATTCCATTCCATTTCATTTCCCAATCCAAGCCTCCACTCAGAGTGCGCTGACCGCAAGAGAAAGAGAGAGGCCATGCTGACTGCACCAGCACATACCATACTCCACATGGTGCACCATGGTGCACGTGCACTCAGACCAAAACAGAAGCACACTGACCGTGAACACCACAGGTTCACACAAGGACTGCCTGAGCCATGTGCCTGAAATAAAATCCAAGAGAATTACAATTCACATTCCAACTTGGTTTTACTATCTGTGAATCATGCTCTATCAGCAAAGTGCTCTGAGGAGCAGATATCTTGACCCCCCAAAAAATTCAAATTGTAAAAATAAATAATGTCAGTTATAGGCCCTACCCTTCCCTTGTTAAAAAAAAGGAATTAATTTTGTGTATAAATCCCCAATTTGCTGTATCTAGTTTACAAATCATGGTTTGCATCTGATTGAAGTATTGCTATTTTAAATCTGCTATTTTAAGTCTCCTGAGGACAGGCAAAGTACACACTAACCGAAACGTTGAGTTACCAGCTCTTTTCAGAGCCATACTTCTTGGAAAGGGAAGATATACACAGTGTCACAGCAAACCTTCCACAAAGTTTTTCCACCATGCAAACCTTCAAGTCTTATTCTAGCTCCAGTTGCTTAAAAAGTGTATTTGTTGTGGTGAAATAGTCTTCATTCTGCTATTCTCATGTAATCAATGCAGTTTTAAAAATCTTAAAGGTTAGAGGGCCTGACGTTTCGATCTGAGCAGGACCTTTCTCTAAGCAGTGGTTAGTTTCATTGCCACTTTGTAGCAAAGCAATTCAAATGATGTGTAAGTTTGATATTAGAGTGCATAATCTTTACAATATTTCACCCAGTGCTGTGAACGATAGCTTGACCGCAGTCGGTTTGGTCAATAAATAAAATCATGAATACTGTCAACGAATATACAAATAGTGTTATTTGTTGAATATTTTCCCGATGCAACTTGAGGTGATCTCGTCACTCACACCGCCTGTCATAAGTTTGAGGAAATCATTCACAGAGTGCAGCGTGGCATGTTTCTAGCTACCTGCCGAGATAAATAAACGCTTCCTTACGATCACGATAAGGAAGGTCACCGATGGGATGTTCTTTTCCCTAGGGCCCGTCAGAGTGAGGCCTGTGCATGTTCCTTCCCTGTGAAGAGAAAGTGGTTGCTACAACGTGCTCTATCTTTATGACTTCAAGAAACTTTGCGAAAACAAGCTGATTGGAAAAGGAAAAGAGTGATATGCAAGAAGGGTGCAAACTGCTGAAATGACCCAAAATGACCCAAAATATCAAAATAGCAAATATGAAAAGAGGGCCTGACATTTCGATTGTGGCAGGACCTTTCTCAAAGGCAGGGAAAGGTCCCGCTAGGATCGAAACGTCAGGCCCTCCTCATTTTTGGAGAAGGAAAACAGAGGTTGCAGGGACAGAAAGTCATTGATGGAAAGGAGCCGGTGATGTTTTCATGGCAAAGATTTTGAGCTAATTTCTCTGAGCTGTTCTCGGGCAAACGTTTTTCAAGTTGTGGACAAAAGTTTGCATTGCAAACTGCTCCCTGCTTGCCAAAATACAAGAGGGCCTGACGTTTGCATATGTGCCTAGCAGGACCCTTCTGAAAAGCAGAAGGCCTCTGAGCAGAAGGCCAGATTCTGCCTTTGTGAGAAGTCCTGCTAAGATCAAAACGACAGGCCCTCTACATTTTTGACCGAAACCATCCTTGAAAACTGAGCAAAGTCTTCCTCGTTTAAATAGGATGATCCACCGTCCTGTTTTGTGTGTGAGATATGTGTTGCTTTTGACTTGTAGTCTGGCTTTCATCGGACGATTCGGTTAAAATGAACAGTTTGAGCTGCCAAACTAATTATGTGATAAAAGCAAGGATTTACTTGTAGAGGGCACCATCCCAGCAGGACATTTCTCGGAGGCAGAATGCCTCAAAGAAAGGACGTTCTACTAGGATGGAAACCTCAGACACTCCCAATTTTTTAGATCTGCCTTTTGGCCATTTTGATCAGCAAGCAGTTTGTAACACTTATGTATTCTGCCTGTGAGAAAGGTCCATCTACCGGTAGGACCAAAACATCACGTCGTCAACATCGCTTTGATTTTTGTATCACTTCTGTCAGTACAAAGCTGGGAATTCAAGGCTTGAGCAAGAAACAACACGTAGGCCCTGGCATGAAAATACGTTAATTGCAACAGAGAGCATTCCCTGTCATACGTGTATACCTGCGTATTCACAAGAGGCAAAGGAAGATGAAGGTTGAGAGCGAGCCACATTTGGAACATCTCAGCTTCAGGAGACAAGAGGGCAAGATCTGTCCTTTTGTTTGGCCATCCCCATGGTACCTGGTGAATTTATGACGTCCTTTGGGGGGTCGAAGGAGAACATGGGCCATTACATATAGGACCCTGGGGGCATCAAACCCTCTGTCATGGACTTGCACTCAATCAAACTGAGGTATGGGCGAAGTGACGCATTTGTGTAGTGCCAAATACTTGTAGACGTATTTGGAGGTGTAGTATGCATGTTCCCATAAGGGACTGAACAGCATTGGTATGGGTATGTTGCTGAAATTACTTCGGGTAAAGAGTGAGAGGAGAAGGAGAAAGGGTCAAGCTTTTTTTGGTTTTTGTTTTCCAAAGGGAGGCTTGCTCCATCATTCATCCCCGGGGTGAGGAGTGCAGGTACTGGACCATCTGCAGTGTGTCAGCGAGGGGTCTGGCTACGGCCTCCCACTGCCAAAATCTGTACTGGCCCATCAACCCCACACCACCCCTCATCTCCAATAAGCAACTACAGTATGGTGGAGTACCTGTGATTGATAGTGGCGAGTTTGCCGGGTAGCAGGAGGGGAAATAGGCTAATGGGGTCTAGATGAAGTATGATATTCAGATGATGACATATTGTGGTCGGATGTTGCAAGTCAGAGCTATGCTGTAGTAGGGGGGGCGGGGGGGTAACCAGCCGGGGAAATTATTGCTATTCAACCATGACTAAACTTCTGAAAATGAGAGTAGCTTTCGATGAAGCCTACACCTAAGCCCACTAATGGTCCTCTCAATCTTGCCCACAACTTTACCCATCACATGTAGACCCAGTCCAAGTTACCCATAGACCTCCTCTCTCTTCTACTGTAGTCAAACTCAACCCAAACCACACAATAACTCCCTTATACCGATCCATACTGTGCTAATACCATTCCCCCCCATCCTGTCCTCCTTCCTTAGAACTACATTCGTACTCCATCAGATGCAAAGCAGTTGCTCCCACAAGACCTCAGCCTGACTGCCCCGTACACTAGGGACATCTTGTGTGTGTGTGTGTTCACAGGAATCTTGGATAAAGAGGACAGGTTATCTCGGGGTAAAACTGGCAGGCATTAGCCCGCACAATTCCCTGAACTTGGTTTCAGGTGCAACGCTACACCACTGCCTTTCTATGTAAGGACAGCGCACAGTTAAACTTGATGGATGTTCTTCGGATAGTGGTGTAAGCATTTAACCCTCCTGAAAACCCCTTCTACCATTCCCCCCACTCTCCCCGGTACCCACCAACGACCCCTCGGTGCTGTCTTACTCCCAGCGCGGGAAAGGGAACCGTTGAAGGGTTACTTGTGCCCCCATCCAGGGGGGAAGGAAGCGACATAGTTCCTGTCAACATTAACCACGCCACAAACTTGTTACATTAAACAAATGTTGCCGGTGGGGGCTATTGGAGCGCCGTAGTGAGTGCATGTATGTGACAGAGTGCATTGCTGGGACATGGTCTTTTCCCAGGACTTCAGCCTAGGCTCAGGTTCGCTTCAAAATTACCAAGAGCAGAGAATCTAGGTCAAGGGTCTTCATTTAAGCTGGCGTAATATACGTAACAAAAAATTGCAAAAGACTTAAAGATTTCATTCATCTACAGTAAACTTGTGCAAAATTTAGAGAGCAAATTGAAAGTTGTCAAAGAAAACTTTGACTGGACCGGGATTTGAACCCACGACTCTGGTTTTGCGTACCAGCTCTAGATCTTTTACCATCTGAGCTATCCAGACCTTAGATGGCGGCCTTCCTAAATAGTCAACTACATGTACCAGGTAGTCTTTGACATGGTGGGGGTGCCAGTCAGAAGCAATTCAATAATTAACTGCCGTATATCTCTTGGGATCACACACGCACTTTCCTTTGTTCGAAATTTAGAGGGCACTACATTTCAATCCTAACAGGACTTTTCTCAAAGGCAGAAATTCTGTCTTTGAGAAAAGTTTTGCTAGGATCGAAACGTCAGGCCCTCTAACCTGTTTCGGAGTTGTTAATTTTTCCCCATAGAAGTCAGTATGATTTGCAAACACGGTTTATTTTAATTCCTGGCGTCCTTGTGCAAAGACCCGCACCTTTGAGAGAGGCCCTTTCAGGATTAAAATGTCATATCAGGTCTCTAAAACTGTTGAAGATTTGCACGTTTGTGGACTGGACAGGGTGTAGTCAACTGGTTCAGCAAGTCTAGGAGCAGACGTCCAAGGCACACTCATACAGTGCAGTGGACTGAGCAAAGCTGCTGCTGATGATGAAAACTGTGTGTTGGTTGTCCTCCGCCTCGCAAGCAGAAAAATGGCGGCAGAGGCTATTTTGTTCTAACCTTGTTTATCGGAAACTCGCTTCCATTGACCAGAGATAAGTTGTTCAGGGATTAAAGGCTGAGGTGACATTGAAATAAGCAGCAGGAGTGGCAGATAGGAAAAGGAAATGGAAGGATTAAAGGGATTACGCCTTTCAGACTAATAGAAAAGGAAAGAAAAAGAAAGAGAGTATAAAGCCAACTTGGTGTGCGTAGATGCTGACGTCCTAGTTACTGTGCCATCCATTCTTAGTCAGATCCAAAATGGCTATTGCTGTTGCTATGGCTAGTTTCCAGCATAATATGCATTAGGGCAAGGGCTGCACACTGTGATGCCCTCAGTACAAGACATAGCCACAGCAGTAGCCTTTGAAAAGTCAGATACTGCCTTCTCATTCATGAGAGGGAAGTATGGGTCTATGGCCAGGGGAGGATTTCACAAAGCCTTACGATGCATCGTAACTCAACTTAAATGTATGACTGATAACCCATCATAAGCTGTGATACACTGTATTGTCTTCGGTGCATTGCTCATCATCTTGCGATTAATCGTTACGACGAGTTCGGTCAAATCGATCCCAGTATAGATAATGGTGCAGGCATCAGCACATCTGCACTGAGAGGTCCCGTCCGCACTGGACTTTCGACTCGGTTAAACTAACCGGACAAAAGTCAGTTGATTAACTTACCCATTGGAGCCGGGTAAGTTACCTGGGAGGAAAACTTCATGGGCTGTCCACACTGGACATAAAATGGTCAAGTTACCCATTTGCTCGGTTAATTCAAAAAAAAAAAAAAAAAAAAAAAACAGGACTCAAGTCTGAGTCTGAGTCAGTTGTTATCAGGATGAGTCCAAGTCATGGAAAGGGGATTTGAGTTGGACTGACGTTCGAGTCCCCAGTCATACAAGTGTCTGGCCTGCTACAGTCACTGACGATCATCAAGATCCAGCATATTATTCATTGCGCTGAGCAGTGAGGTCACCTTCCTCCCAGCCAAGTGAGGCCCTCCTCCGATCCTTGCCCATATTTTTAGACCTGGTCAGGCTTGTCCTGATGGATTAACCCAGTCGCTCGTCTGACAGTTTCCTGTTTTCTTCCCAGCCTCTCCACACCTTTTTGATCTCTTTTCTCTCTCTCTATCTCTCTCCCTCTCTTTTTTTTTTCTGGCTGATGTTCGGCAACGTCTGTCAGTCGTGATTGATGGCAGAGCGTAGGATGGGGCCCACTGACTGCAGGAATGCGAAACAACAGATTTACAAGCACCAGTTGTAATAGAGATGTCCCGCAACTTTCAAGTGCAACTTGCTGGAGTGAGAGTCGCCGCCCATATCGTAACTTCAGTGCTTGTGGTGGCTAGTTACAAGGAACTCGGGTCGAATCGTTGGCTTAAATCATTGTCTGAGGCATCCTGAAATTCCTGTATCATGCCCCACTGACTGGCAGCCATCTCCAGGGAGTGCTGGAAGGTGTGGTGGGCATAGAATAACCCAGGGAGACGTGCTGAAGAGAGACAAACATGTAGGTCTGGGTGACACTAATGAACTGAAATCTGCTGTGCTAGGCAGGCTTATGTGGAGAACATGCATCGGTCACATGCACATCGCATGATTAGTAGTGCTCAGCCAAAATAATGCATTGTTTTTCCAACTGTTCCAACTGTTTGTGATAACCACTCTCAAAACTTGGTTTCCAATAAGGAGTGTTTTGCAGGCATGAGAAAGCGCACATACAGTACTGCATATGCGCGGGCCAAATGTGTGGGCTCGGGAGCTCATTTGTGGTTGCAGTTTCAGTTTTGACTTCAGACGATGAGTGAGTGAGTGTCATATTAAAACTAGTCAATTCCACTCTGGAATTCCACTCTTTACAAACAAAGGTTCAGAATGTAATGACACTCAGGTACAGTAGAATGAAATGCATGTAATTTTTCTACAGTAAAAATTAGACTTGACTTTCTATGTACAATGTAAATATTGTATACACACCACACCACAAGTACATATAGGTATACAATAACATGTACATTGTACATGCATGGTACACATGTATGTTGTCAACTGCTACAGTGTACACTGTAGGATGATTTAGGAAGATTGCAAAGGCACAGGGATTGAAACATCGTGGTCTCGAGATCTGTACATGGTGTATTTTTTAGTTTGTCAAGCAGTTTTTTAAAATCACTCAAGAAGGGATCTTTGCAATCAATTCAAGATCATGCATGCATGAAATAGGCCTAGGCTCTTTAGAAAAATCATTGTCACTGTTCATTGTTTCAATCCTAGCGGGGCCTTTCTCAAAGAGAAAGCCCTGCCTTTGAGAAAGGTCCTGCTGGGATCAAAATGCCTGGCCCCCCTACCTTTTTGAGTTTGGCATTTGGTCAATAAAGCAGCTTGACACATTTTGGTATATCACTATGCACCGGTGTAAAAGGAAAACTGCATCTACATGTACTGTACATGTATGTGGATGCAATGCATGTGTAAGAGTGTGGTTTATATGTGTATACTATGGTACAGTACATGTAGGTACAATGTACATGTACATGCAGTACCTTACATGTGTAGAGTACAATGTATGTACATGTACACATGTATGTTCAATGTACATGTACGTTACATGTACACACTACACAGTGCTACAGTGCTGTGGCAAGTTGTAGAGCTGTTCCTGTGAATGGACTCAGATATGCGTGACATCACAGGGCTGCTCCACCCACTGGGTGGATCCCCGGCCTGTGATTGGCCCAGAGTTCTGGCAGGCAAGGTGGGCACTGGCCAATGGGGAGCCTAGCCTGCCAGTGACCAGAGAGAGGCTAGCAGGGGGGTGTGGCCACACTGTCCGGTAGTGTGCTGGCTGGCAATGAGGGATGGTGATGGTGATGGTGGGTGAGGAGTGGGGGGGGGGGATGATGCATCTGATTACTGAGTACTCCAATGCAGCATCCCACACCACACCACACCACACCGATACAACAAGAAGCCCTGGACTTCTGCAGGAGCCCTCACACTGAAGAGAGAACACCATCCGGCAGCAGGATTTTAACATCGGAGGAGTGCTCTTGCTACCACAACGAAAAAAAAAAAACCCACCCTCGACAAAGCCCAGTGCTCAGTTCAGGAACCGACTTGTCGCAACGCCGAGACTTGGTCTCTCAATTGCCATCGCCGCTCAGCACCGGAGAAGACGAGGCTCCCCAAGAATCCCTCTGGAAGGAAACTAGCGGGCATCTTGGTGCTAGCCTGTGAGTTGGGACGGGCAGGGATGCCAATGAGTCCATCTCCCTGCTAAGCAAAGGGATTCTCAGTCAGCATCCAACAGTCCTCTAGCGCTCCACGCTCCGGGCCTTGGATATTTTCTCTCTCTTTATAAACATGGTAAGTCCTGAAGCCATTTCCTCTTGACTCGTAAATACCGGATTGGGCATTCGGTCAATGCCGCTAACTGGTGTAACTTAATGGAAATTAACTTCATCAGAAAACTATGGTACATTAGTGTTGCACTTTTAATGTTTAGTTTTAAGGCAACTTTTTGCAAAGATACATGCCACAGATAACAATGCAATGCTATGCCAAACAGTAGTAACTATAGAAAATGGAAGTTGCATTACGGCTGCCATAACAATAGCCACTGCAGGTTTTTTTTTTACACTGACAGATTGTTTACTCGACGTGAATGGCTTGTGAAAAAATTCACACAATGTGGGGCGCTGTTTAGTTACCACTGCCGTGGGGAACCGTTTCTGGGACCACTTTTTATTCAGCCGATTAGTTTTTGGACCAAGGCGGCGGTAACTTAACAGGGGATGTTAGTTTAACCTCGCATTTTCACTAGATTGAATCTTGCCATTCATCAGTAAAGTTGTAGTACATGTAGTTTGCCCATCAAAATTTTTTCAATGTGAATATGCATGCTTTACACGTTTGGTGTCAGTAAGGGGATGAATTTAGGATAGAAGTCAACTTGACCATTGTGCTTTGAACCATATTGGTTTTCCCAACAAGACCAAAGATTGGATTAAATGTCGCCTGACCGCCTGAAGCGGCCCAACCAATTCAAGCGTTCAGTGTTCATGAGAGATCAGTTTATTTCTGCAGGAGAGTAGGTATACATGTACAATCACATGAATAAAAGAGAAAAGCTTACAGAATGTCAGTGAATACGCACACACGTACTCACATTGCACTATTGGAACAACAACAACACAAGACCGCCGGCCGGTCTTGTTTGTCTTGTCACCAACCAAAAGGCCCAAAAGGCCACTCAAGGTGATGGCTAAGAAGGAAGGGGGACAGACAAGGAGGAGATCAAAGGGTTGACATCTATTAAATGTTACAGGTTGGGACAGGTTGTACCGGTAAGTGGGAGGGAAGCAGGATGAGGGGAGTGACTTTGTGGCCCAGTTTTCCTTGGCAGCCCTGCTTTAATAGGGGCTAGGTGCAGGGGGTAGGGCTACCACTGCCCAGTTGGCTTGCCGGGGCTCTGACCATGCTCTGACCTACTGTATTCCACTCACAGGTGCGACAAATCTCACTAACAGCCGCACACCTAGGGTGTCCAGTGTATCCAAACAGTCGCTGGTGTCACTGTACAGCCAATCTGATTATTTGTATTAAACTGGTGATTGCAGTATGCACTGGCACGCAGATACCGGTACCTCACTCATTGATTGCAAGAAAGAGAGGGGGAGGGGCAGCAACAACAACAACCCAAGAAAAGAGGAGAATTATTCACAGGTTTTGTGATTAATCGCCGGTATTAGAATGAATCACTGCCAGGGGGCTGGCAGGAAATGAGCACCTGGGAAGTGGTCAGTTGTGCCCAGGTCTTGTTTGTGAAGCAATTGGAGCCACCCCAAGACCACATGGCCTGAGTGTTTTGTTGTGTGGCCAGGACCCTTTGCAGTCTAGCGCTATAGTCTCAGTAGCAGCCCAGCAAGGCTGCGGCTTTCCAATAGCCTGTGATGATGCTGACGGGCAGAGCACACTGTTTCCAAAGTGTTGGCACTGACAACAGACAGAGAGTACTGGCAGAGAGTATACTGTTTCCAGACTGTTTGAGTCTCCCTGCGTGCCTCGCAGGACCTATTAACAAACTCGCAAGGCTATTAGTACCACTGCAAGCCTATTACCTGACTCTCTACCTTCACCGTGAACAGCCCACATACATGTCCTCTACTCTATGCATAGCAGCATACAATAAAAAACAAGAATTCAACAAATTGCTGGACAGGGGTAGTGTGGAGAAAGTACATTCATGGTTAGATGCCCCTCAAATAACATCCAGGAGTAGCATACATGTAGCTGCCAATATACATGCATATTAATGGAAATTAGGAATACTTCTGTTAAAAAAGAGGAATCACAGAGCAAACTGCACAGATACTTGTAAAATGAGCTTGTAAAAAGTGATAATTTTTTACCCCAAAAGAGGAATGATTCCTCCAAACTAGGAATGGTTGGCAGCTAGTAGCACTAGCACTAGCAGCAGTGGAGTAGAAGGAACACGGCATGAGTAATAACTAAAAAAAAAAACCCGAAACTTAAAAGTTAAAATGTCCACGGAGCACGAGAAAATTGAGCGAGACCTCGATAGCAATGCAATTGAAGGTTAATCACCTCGCGAGTTGCAAACACCTCACGAGGTAATTGGGACACAGTAAATGGGATATTAGGCTCTGCAGTGCAGCAAAGTGTTGACACTTTGGGGGGAAGAGACGTCATTCCACCTGTCGGTGCTTGTCCAATGTCTTGGCCCCGGAAAAAAACAAACCACACAACAACACCCAAAATAACAAAACAGAAAAACCAACGTGGAAGGATTGGTGCTTGGGACAATACCCTTGTTGACTCCACCTAGGCGTAGATAGAGCAGGGGGCCCACTGGGCGTCCAATCATGGGGTCAGCGGTTCACCTGCCTACCCCCACTGTGCCCCCCGGCCCTGCTTTGCACTGGGCGGCGTTTCCCCCTCGGCCATCCAGCCCCTCGGACTCTCTCACACCGTGCAACCATGCCCGCATCCCAGCAAAGACCAGACAGATATCCCTATGAAACCGCCCCACCAAAAAAAATAAAAAAATCGGGCACCTTTTCACCAAGAATCCCGCTTCCAAATTGATGTTTTGAGATGACTAATGAACAAAAAGTAGCTGCTCTACTGTAATATACAACAATTTGGCAAAGTAACTAAATTTACCAAAATGCAAATCTCAAAAATTTAGTGGGCCTGACGTTTCGATCCTAGCAGGATCTTTCTCTGCCTTTGAGAAAGGTCCTGCTAGGATCGAAACGTCAGGCCCACTGAGTTTTGAGAACTCCTCTACTGACTAAAAATGAACCAAATTAAACATAACTAAACAATTTAGAGGGTGTGTTACTTTTGACTCGCATTAATGGTTCACCTAGCATAAAACCAACACTTAAGGCTTCCAACCTGATTCTATTCTGAAAGTAAGGATTATATTTTAGAGGGTCTGACATTTCAATCCTATAGTGTAACCCATAGTGCACTTACAGCAGTATTAAAGTATGTAGTGGCAAGCTGTTCTAGCGAGTCAGAGGGACTGACTTGTGGATTCCTGGTGGGACCTCCACTGAGTGGCCCAAAAGAATCCTCCACCAAATCTTACTTGTGTCAGATGCAAACCATGTTGGAAAGTGCTTTAAATACTGACTAAAAAGGCCTAAATGCAAATTTCAAAAATGAGGAGGGCCCGACGATTGGATCCTAGCAGGACTTTTCTCAAAGGCAGAACAGAAATGCGATCATTTGCTGTCGTTTGCAAAGGTTTAATGCAATGCAATGAGTATTGTATGGCAGAGAGTCACAACAGGCTACACGGCCACCCCAACTGTCTCCCTCCGCCGGTCATTCTGAGAAATTCCGTCCGTGGTCCTTGGCGCAAATTGGCTAATTTCTATTTCTAAGGGGGGCTGCCGAGGAAAAATCAATGGTACGATTCCGAGAACAAGAGAGAGAGAGCGTTGATTTGCCGAAACTGATACAACCCAGGCTGCCAAGAGACATGGCTTCACAGCAAGAAATCTCTGGTGTCACTCGCCGGAAAACAATGGACTAGTCTAAAAATTCTTCAAACAAATATGAAAGCGAAAGACAAAACGGAAATGAAAAGACATTAATACTAATAGCGAGTGCAATTCTTGTGAACCTCATAGCTGACATTGCTGGCATATTTCTCCCCTTTATTGGTTGAAATGTAGAACGAATGCTTCTTGGAAATCAGATATTTCAAGCGTGAATCAGTACGGAACAAGGCAATTGTGAACAGCATTCCTTTGCCAAGATATACAGTATATTTAGAACTCGTTTGTGATTCTTAGAAAATAGCAGCATGGGCTTGGAGTGGATGGTTTTACAGGGCCAACAACGGAGAGCATCTCTTGAGTGAAAGTGTCATTGTTCTGAAAAAGAACTGCACTGCAGTATCTTGGACAGTGTGCTAGCCTATCCTGAGGAAATGAGCACCGTCAGACACACAGTTCTCACTGATGGCATGAATGACTAAAAAGTAAATCTTACAAACTGAGAGACGACCTTGTTTCAAGCCAAACAGAAGTTTCTTCTTATTGGCATTCCGATCCAGACATCCGCTGCTCTTAATCTCATGGCAGTCTCATGGTATTAGGGAGAGGCACACATGCTCTTTTAACTACCAGTATATCACGCTAAGAATTACAGCAAACAGTTTTGTTAAATGTGAAGGGTATGGTAGGGCTGATCAGGAGAGGGAGAGGGAGAGGGAGAGGGAGAGGGAGAGGGAGAGGGAGAGGGAGAGGGAGAGGGAGAGGGAGAGGGAGAGGGAGAGGGAGAGGGAGATGGGAGAGGGAGTGGGAGAGGGAGAGGGAGAGGGAGAGGGAGAAGGAGAGGGAGGGGAGAGGGAGAAGGAGAGGGAGGGGAGAGGGAGAGGGAGAGGGAGAGGGAGAGGGAGAGGGGTAGAGGGAGAGGGGTAGAGGGAGGGGGAGAGGGAGGGGGAGGGGGAGGGGGAGGGGGAGGGGGAGGGAGAGGGAGAGGGAGAGGGGGAGGGGGAGAGGGAGAGGGAGAGGGAGAGGGAGAGGGAAGGGAGAGGGAGAGGGAGAGGGAGAGGGAGAGGGAGAGGGAGAGGGAGAGGGAGAGGGAGAGGGGTAGAGAGAGAGGGAGAGGGAGAGGGAGGGGGAGGGGGAGAGGGAGACGAAGAGGGAGAGGGAGAGGGAGAGGGAGAGGGAGAGGGAGAGGGAGAGGGAGAGGGAGAGGGAGAGGGAGAGGGAGAGGGAGAGGGAGAGGGAGAGGGAGAGGGAGAGGGAGAGGGAGAGGGAGAGGGAGAGGGAGAGGGAGAGGGCAGGGAGGGAGAGGGCAGGGAGGGAGAGGGAGCCAGGGAGGGAGAGCCAGGGAGGGGGAGGAAGAGGGAGGGGGAGTGGGTGTGGGAGAGGGGGAAGGAGTGGGAGTGGGAGTGGGAGGGTTGGTGATGGTTGGGGATTAGGCTCAGTGGCACCAATTTGAGGGCCAGACAGCAGGTGACAAGAAGGAGAACTACTCGCGATTGTGAGTGGGAGGAAGGGTGGACAACTGGGACACCAATGAATTGTAGGCCCAGCACAGGTGTGTTCCTATCAGTTGTCTGCACATGGGGAAGAGGGGGGGGGGGGCTAGTGTTACCACACAGAATATTACAAAATGGAGGGAGAAAAGACATGCACCCATGCTCAGATAATCTCTCTGACGACAGGTGTGAGACAGGGGATTTATGGGCTTGGGGTGGGTGTGTTCTAGGGGGATAAAGGCTGGCCACATCATCTACCGGTATTCATTTTCTACATTGGTATGATTCTTGGTCCAGTCTCTTGGGAGTGGAAGGGTGGGGGAAGGGGGATACCCTGTTTACTGGAAGGAGGCTCCCTCTGTTAAGCCAGAGGGATTTACTGGGAGAGTGTGTGTATGTGGCTGGGGGTGGGATGGGTGGCTCTGATGTGAAGTACATTATAGCTGTCAACAAAATGGACATGTTAAGATGTTGAAGGAGTGCCGGAAAGGTAAATCGTGGCATTTTTGATCCAGAAATTTTCCTTGTGCAAATATTGTTCTAGGCCTATCCCCTTAATAGGCAAATGACTAAATGCATTATGTACTGCCTGAGTAGTTAAGAGCCAGATGAACCTGTACTGTGGTGAACAGTAATAGAACATTACTCTACAATAATCTTTTCAAGATTACTCTATCATTTACAATTACATGTGCATGTATGTATGTGTTTATGGTATGAATGGGTACACGTACAGTGCACTGAACTGCAAGTAGTATTTGTACACCGTATGTAGTTTGTAGTAAAATGCAAGTGTTGCAAAGCTGCAAATATAAAAAATTAGGAGGGCCTGACGTTTCGATCCTAGCAGGCGTTTGTCCAAAGTAGAATGTAGTTTGGTGGTATTTTCAGTTTTGTCGTACCTCCTTTTTGGTCGCACAAAGTACATGTACGTGTAGGCTAGATCTATGGCTTAAGATACATGTACATGCACATTTGGCTGAACTTTTTGTGTGGATACAATGCACCCAACACACTGGCCATGGCTTTGATCAGACTGTTCAGCTTGTGCTGGCCACCTGCCTTAGGGCTTGTCCAAGTGCACAGGTGGATACAAAGTATACTGGGCAGTGTGTCTATACTACATGTACATTGACCTTGAAAATGCTCTCAGTGGCCTGTAGGCTGTATAGTATAGACAGGTGCTTTGGCTAAGTGAGAAGGGTAAGGTGCTATATAGGCATGGCTTTCTCTCATCTTCCTTTGGGCCGGGTCGGCGCAGGAACAGCGGGGCTCAGACTGGATTTCTGCGCCTAATGGAATAGGAACTGGCAATTAACGTTTGACACATTCAAGCCAGTGGGCTAAGACACTCGCAAAAGACTTCATCCAGGCCGTCGAGTCCTCTCCCGCCCTCGGCATCCACGCAGCAGTCGGAGGGAGTTTTGCGGGCCGCTCTATCTCACTGCGACTATCTGGGCTGCCTCTGTCAATTAATCACGGCCTGCCTCTCAATGGCCATTGCACCGTTGGTAACTATTCTCTCTGCGCAGCTTGCAGGTCTTGTACGCACAAGACAGACTTGTACGACCCGTGACTCGGACTCAAAGCCCGACTCGAGTCTTGTTTTTCATAACTCGGACTTGAGTCATGATGACTACTGGCTCCAACTCAGACATACTGACTCGGACTCGACTCGCCTGACATGTGACTCTATGACAAAACAAAATTTCCAGTAAAAATTGGTACTTTTTGTGACACTCGTGCACACTACAATTGCCGGCTAGTCGATTTTACAGACTCACGTTGGGGTATTGTGGTACATGGGTTGATCAAAGGAATTTCTCTCAGTGGAACCTATTCTGTATTATATACTGTGCAAGTAGGCCTAATACTAGTACAATTGATTAAAAAAATAACTATCATAAATTGGGAAGTACCGGTAAGTTCTCAATATAGTTTTTAGGAGTACCTAGCATGACTTTTGTTTCAGACTCAAGTCTCGACCGGTTTGACTTGTGATTTGGTCTCGACCCGAATGACTCAGTACTCAGACTCGGATTTGATACTTCTTAACTCAAATACAAGTGTGATACAAGAACAACTCTGACTGGTGGTGTGGATTGACATAATTATCAGGAGCATCAGTTTTTGCACTCGTAAATCAATTGACTTCCATGCTGCTACTGTGCTACAGTCTTCGGGTTAAAGGAGTGTCTAACCCATTACCTGACCAGTCGGAAGTTATGCGGAGCCGATGCACAAATATGTGGATAGTATTACAAGATGTACAGTGTGTGTGTGTACATGTATCACTGGTATACATGTGCATGTAATGTTGGTAAGCTATGGGCAGTGCTGCAAAGTCAGAGGCCATGTAAACGATTAGTGCATGTGTCATAGTATTCCTTGGCTAATAGAAGTCTGCGCAATCATTTCCCCCAAGTGACCTCAGGATCGCTTTACCACGCTATACATAGTTAGGTCTTATTGAATCAGCATGGCAGCAGTCAATCATGTCATCAGTGTTTTCATCGTATGAGTGAATCCATCCATGCAGCATAACTTAGTAGCATTTTTTCTGAGATTGATTTTTGCCAGTCTTTGAATTGGATGTGTAGATGTGCTCTAAGGACATGGTGGTAGTTTATGAGGATAACACCATGAAGTGATACTTCATAATGCAATTGTTACATTCGATATTAGGGTGATTTACAAAAATGTTGCAAACTGCTTACTGACTAAAATTACCAAAAAGTAAATCTAAAATTTAGTGGACCTGACGTTTCGATCCTAGCAGGACCTTTCTCAAAGGCAGAGAAAGGTCCTGCTAGAATCGAAACGTCAGGCCCACTAAATTTTAGACATTCGATATTAGATGATTATCTGGCCAACCCTGGACACACTGGACCAAAGCTCCCTCAAATGGATAAGTGTATATTGCACAAATTCCAAGGTCAGACTTGTTGAACTAGGCACAGAGACGGAGTCTAATTATGAACCTCCATGCAATGAGTCAGTCACCCAATCAGTGCGGACAGACAAATCGGGCACCATTCACAGAAAACAGATGATGACATCTACGCTCGTAAACACTCACTAAGGAAACTAAGGAAAGCAAACAAATAAACAAATAAACAAGATGTCTCCATAGTTACAATCCACCCACTTGAATTAGGTTTGAAACCCGGTGACTAGGGAATAGAGGGCAAGGGCGAGGGTGAGTGCAAAGGAGAGGGGAGGGAGGGGGAGGGAGAGGGGAGGGATCGAGAGAGGAGGGAGAGACAGAGGTAGAGGCAGGGGCAGGGGCAGAGGCAGAGGCAGAGGCAGGGCAGGGGCAGGGGCAGAGGCAGGGGCAGAGGCAGGGGCAGAGGCAGGGGCAGAGGCAGGGGCAGAGGCAGGGGCAGAGGCAGGGGCAGAGGCAGGGGCAGAGGCAGGGGAAGAGGCAGGGGCAGGGGCAGAGGCAGAAGCAGGGCAGAGGCAGGGGCAGGAGCAGAGGCAGGGGCAGGGGCAGGGGCAGAGGCAGAGGCAGAGGCAGGGGCAGCGGCAGGGGCAGGGGCAGGGGCAGGGGCAGGGGCAGAGGCAGGGGCAGAGGCAGGGGCAGGGGCAGGGGCAGGGGCAGGGGCAGGGGCAGGGGCAGGGGCAGGGGCAGGGGCAGAGGCAGAGGCAGAGGCAGGGGTAGGGGCAGGGGCAGGGGCAGAGGCAGAGGCAGGGGCAGGGGCAGAGGCAGAGGCAGGGGCAGAGGCAGGGGCAGGGGCAGAGGCAGAGGCAGAGGCAGAGGCTGAGACAGGGGCTCCCTGCAAGCAGTAAATCAACCAAACCATAGAGGAAACACTCCCCAGTGATTGGCATAAACAGACCCAGGGGGATCTGATCCCTGAAAGTGATCCAACTCCCCCTGACAGATTTATCTCATTAGCAACTGATAAGGAGAAGAGAAAAGGGAAAGAAGAGAAGAGGGGGAACCAGGAGGCCAGTTAACGATTCAGCGGAACTCCCTGACAGAGGGGATTATCCACTCAGCATTAATTTATTCACAGACTACGCATTCATTTCGCTTCCACGACGGCTTCGTAGAAAGAAGAGACCTCTAAGCTCCGGATGTGACTCCTTAGCTCCTAATGAAAACTGATGGCGTCCCCTTCCATTATTTATTTTTGCCGCCCTCTATCATCATGGAAAGTATGAATTACCATTTGACCAAGTGAGATTTCTACTTTAGTATCCATTTGGCGAAAGTTGATTGTGGAGCCATAGGTAATGACAAAATGAATTGTGGGAATCCGTGGGTTAAATGGAGAGTTCAAATGTCTGGCCACTACTGTACTTAGGCTGAAAATGCTATACGTGCTGCACATACATTGAACACACACACATGGCTAAAGTGATTAGACCATGGAGGAAGGAAAATCCTCCATGATTAGACCAAGTGATGAATACAATTGAATAAATTCCATAGTGCGCATGGACGTTTCACTGAAGCTTCCCCTTAATTAGTCGGGTATTTGAGCGATCAACAGAAGGGAAGTGACAATTACTGAGAGGGGGTGAGGTGGGGGGGAGGAGCACGCTGGGTACCGGCGGAGCGGGGAATCGCCACTGATGCAGAGAAGTGTTATTCTTATTAGGGGGAGCGGCTGGAAGGTTCTGGGCATGGCGGAACCCATCGGTCAGTTTATGTTGGGGGGGAGTAGGTGCCACGCTGAGATACCCCAGTGAGTCAGGATCACTGCTGGGAGTGAGTGCACTCCTGCCGGGCTATCGCAAAGTCCTTCCTCTGCCGCACCAGTCCTTGTGCTTCGCAGCACACTGCGTCAAGTGCACAAACAAATGCAGTCCTTTATTTGTCCTGGTTTCTCCTCCAGTGCTTTTCTTTTGTGTTCTGTGCCCTTTTGTGATGTGAGCCAAGTCGGCATGCACTATTTGTAGTTAGGGTATTGCGTAACACCATGGACCTGGCCTTAATAAAAGGTGGCTGCACAATTGCTCCACCTTGCTTTCCACATCGAGACACGGTCGAGGCCACACCAAGGCAGCCCCTTCAAGCCACTTCTCCAGCAAGCACACCACACCTATCCAGCTGCATGTTCTCTCTCTCTCTCTCTCTCTCTTTCATGTGATGCGTGGGTTGATGCATGGAGGATTCCTCCATGGTTGATGGCACAGTTCACAGGCACTCAGTACGACCCATGCTGCTGCTCTCTCTCTCTCCCTCTCTCTTGCAAGGCTTGAGAGAGCATTTAGCGTATAGCATGGGACATTGTACAATAAACAATTCCTCCCTTCACATGATCGATTGTCAAGGGTCCCTTGAGACATCCTCCGCTAGCGGAAGATTTGGCAGAGGTCCAGATTGACCTACCTTACGATAATATATCTCAAGGGTTCACCAGGCACGTCTGTCAGTCTGAAGCATTGGTAACCTTTCACACGATGGCACTTTTGCAAGATTTCTCATGCATGAGACATTTTCTCAAGCCTTGCGAGTTTTTTTTTAGCATTGTCTGAAAAGGCCGTCTCACGGGATGTGCGCAATAATGGCACACTTTGTGGGCACTCAGTAGGACCCATGCTGCTCCCATTAAACCAGTTCTATCCTCCTCCTCCTCCGTTTCTGTCGGCCCTAGTTACGGTAACCGCGACAACTCATCGCCGGCGAGGCCCCTGAATCAATTTGTTGACAACAAAATAAGCGTTCCCCCATTTGGGCCTCATCGTACCGTGTGACAAGAACCACATTTTTTTGAGACAGAGAGGGGAGGGAGGGGGGGTCACGGAGAACAGGGCAATACGCTGGGAGCTATACATGTACATAGGCATATAGGTGCATGTTAATGATCAAGGGGATTAAGCCAGAGACCTATATATACACATGCTGGTGTGACTATGGGAAAACTTCCTGTGAACAACCTGTTTAGTCACAGTCGGCCTGTTCAACTCGTTTTCCTCCCATTGGCAAATGCACGTAGCACGTCACAGCGGGTTTAAAGTGACACCGATCACCACTGCCCTTCATAACAACCCATCAATAGAACTCAAAGTCTAACCAGTCAGTGGGAGTGTAACTGCATGGACTTCATTAGATGAATTGCAATTCCATTGAGTCTGGTGACGGAGTGGTTGCTACTACTGCACCTACACAAATTGGTTGATCTTCAAGTGTCATTCTTGGATTGTCAATACATGTACATGTATGTACTTTCAAATCCACCACATGACCACGACTAGCTCGGTGGTCAAGTGGTGAAATCGCGGGTTCGATTCAGGCACGACCTGCCGGTCTTTCTTTCAGCAGGCAATCAGGCAAAGCACTGATGAGCAAACAGTGCTTATGTCATTGAGTAGGGCAAGCCCTCATTGAGTTGTTAACATTCATCAGTTAGAGCTAACAAGGCTTTCAGTACACACCACATCTTGATTGGAATACCTCAACACTGTAAGGTACAAGAAAGAGACAGTCTCTAGATACTGGGGATGCATGATGTACGCTAGAGATGAGAAATAAGTGAGAGGCTTGACCTTTCATTCCTGGGAAGGGAAGAGGCAGAGAACCTGGTGAGACAGTTCACTAAGCAAATTCAGTAAGACTCTACATGTACATCAATTACTGTACCTTTTTTTATCCGGATAATCTGTCATTGGAATACTGGGTGCTTTCAAAACTGGTTAGGTATACCAATATTGGCATTAGTGCATGTGCACATGTACGTTTTGCTGTACATGTACCTAGCAGGGTCCAATTCTATTGCTCGTATTGATGCAAGTGACTCTGCCAGTCCTCTTAGTCTTAAAACACACAGGGACAAATTCCCAACGGACCAGTGGTCGATTTCATGAAGCCCATCGTAACTTACGATCAATCGCATGGCAATGGGAGATGCACAGAGACCATACGGCCTATGAAAAGTTACGGATGGGTTATCAATCGTAAGTTGAGTTACGATGCATCGCGAGGCTTTGTGAAATCCAGCCCAGGTGAAGTTTTTTCTACCCAGGAACCATAAAACAAATTTCTAAGCCTGTCCTGCCCGTCACTCCTGTTACGCCATATCCTGTCCAAAGCAGGAATGAGCACAATTGCCGATAATCCCTCTCTCGCTTTCCTTTGAATAATTTCTGGCATGACAGGTGCAATTCTGCAGAGACTGCCTTTGAGAAAGGTCCTGCTTAGGATTGAAATGCGAGACTCTCAATATTGGGTTTTTTTTTTTTTTGGGGGGGGGAGATTGACAGCCTTCAATCCATTTTGGGTGTGCATCTGAATGAAAATGGGCTTGTGATCCCTGGAGATACCCGCATATAAGTTTCTCACTGGTGTCCCACCGTAGCAGTGGCAGTTGACTATTTTGGGAAGGCCTCCACCTGAGGGTTGGATAGCGTGGGCGGTTCAGTGCTGGTATGTTACACCAGAGGCCTGGGACCAACGTCGTAGAGATGCTTTCAGCACCAGTAATGTGCTCAAGCACGGAAAGTCATGATTCATAGGATCACCCTTGCCAAGCCAAACTTCTCTTTTGTTTCCTGCTAGCAGTAGCAAAGAATAGCAGAATACAAGTCATGAACAGTCTCCATGTGGTTTGTAATTCTCTTTACACGAGGGAGAGTTTTCACGCTTAAGCGGCTCTATGAAATTGCGGACAAGGCTCATATCCTA
The DNA here is from genome assembly GCA_949987565.1 of Luidia sarsii. Taxonomy (NCBI): domain Eukaryota; kingdom Metazoa; phylum Echinodermata; class Asteroidea; order Paxillosida; family Luidiidae; genus Luidia; species Luidia sarsii. Next base: position 14,905,653 of record OX465111.1, on the reverse strand, counting down.
ATCCAGTCAAATTTGTGTAGACTGAAAAAGTCCCAGAAAAAGTAAAATAGAAACATAATTGGGGAGGATTATTATCTTTTCAAATATCTACAGTACAACATTTGATAATTCACCATAGGACTAATGCCCAACTCTCTTATAAATGTGAACGATCATTGAAAGAAAAACATTATAGGCCTATATGCTATCAATCATACATATATGACTGACTCTTCTCAGGCCAGTCCTCAGCTACAGTATGTAAAGAATGGAATTCATCTAAGCAGGCCTATTAACACCAAAATGTCCCATTGACATAGAAAGAAAAAAAAAACATGGAGCATTACCATTACTGCAGTACAAATGCATGGCCAACTGACTGTGGCATTCCTGTATGTAAGCACCCCGAGGCCGGCAAAAAATTGGTATTGCCAAGGGGATGGCCTCCCACATACCAGAGTTTATAGGCAGCTAATTTGTTCACCTGTAAATGCTCCCTCCACCCACAAACAATCTGTAGGTACTGTACATGTAGGTAGTGACGTCAAAGCATCCCCATGCTGGGTTGTGGGAGTGTTTTTCTTGCGTTGGATGAGTAGAAACAGGTTTCTGTCTCAGAAAAAGGTGTTTTCCCCATTGGTTGCGCTTTGTGACACTGCCAGAGTGCGTGTGGGAAGGGTCTGCCCTGACCTACTGTACATGTAGCTATAGCTCCTGTGGTGGAAGAATGCCAGAATGAACACTGGTGAGAATGAGTGTCGGCCTCCTTCCCCGAGTTTGCCTCCTCACCCCACACTATACCCCAACCTCATTCATGCACTGTAGATGTCTTGTCAACCTTGTACCCATGCTTTGAATCACATGTTCTGGATCAAAGGATTGGCTGAGGAATCGCCTTCAACTAAAAAAAAAATGAAAAAAAATCTGAAGACCTGCCTCCTCCGCAGTGTCAACCCGCTTCCCAGTTCGTGTCCTGGAGGCCAGAGGTGTCTTGTCAACCCAGTACCAATGCATAAATGCAAATCTCAAACAATTTAGAGGTCCTTTTTTTTTTTTTAATCTTCCACTTTACATTGGGAAGAATTTCACTGGCATTCATTTCTCATACTCTCATCTGTGGGAAAAATCCAGCCAGGGTCAGACCATATCCAGCCGCCTAGTCAAGTATATGTACATGTAGGTTTTGTCAGACCATGAGGTTCATGCACTCATTAGTACATACCTCGTGGTGCAGTGGTTCAGGATGTGCCTCGTAATGAAAACTATAAGCTGCCCTTCAAGAACAGCCATATAATGTCAGTGTCAGCATTAATGATTGCCTGTGGGTTAAGTGCAGCCTCTGGCGCTGGCAAAAAAGGGGTGGTGGTGGGGGGGGGGGTACCCTGAGTGTCAGCTGGTGTTAATGGATGCAGCCCAGTCTGATCATTGATGTCTGATGGACCTAGGGTGAGTCAACCCTAGAGGGTCAGACACAGTGGTTGGTGGGTCAGGGTTGGTGGGTGGGTGGGTGGTGTTGCTTTTGGCTGGCAGGGTGGCCTGTCAGGAAGGTCTGACCCTTTTGATGACAGCAACATGTAGCCTAGGCACTGACCCTGACTCCTAATGCACCCTGGTGCATTAGGAGGCCTACAGACTGGACGGCCACTTGGGGAAAAAAAAAAAAATGAGACCCATCAAATTTAAGCTTACTGAAAAAAAAATCACCCAGAGATACAAGGTCAAGGGGCACTGCAAATAAACTAAGAAGATGGCGCCAACTGCTAGGATACACCTAAATGACAACCACTAAGGTTTGCAATTGGGGAGGGAGAGACAGAGACAGAGACAGAAACAGAGAGAGGGGAGGAGAGACAGAGACAGGGGGAGAGAGAGATAGAGAGAGACAGAGACAGAGTGAGAGAGAGAGAGAGAGAGAGAGGGGGAGGAGAGAGACAGAGACAGAGAGAGGGATGGAGACTGGACAGAGAGACAGAGAGACAGTGAGTGGGAGAGAGAGGGGTTGAGGGGGAGAGAGAGGGGTTGAGGGGGAGAGAGAGGGAAGAGAGAGGGGGAGAGAGATAAAGTAGAGCAGAGAGGGGTGAGAAGGAGAGATACAGTTAAATAGATAGAGAGTGTGATGAGACAGAGGTGTGCGAAGGAGGGAGACAGATGGGTGAGAGGGAGGGAGACAGAGACAGAGAAAGAGAGACAGAAATAGACAGAGGGAGAGAGGTGGTGTACTTTCTACAACTTTGCCTGCCTGGGTCACTGAGGAAGGACCCAGGCTGGCCTGATGAAGACAGATGAAGGCGAGATACTGTATAATGGGGGGGGGGAGGAGGGGCTAGGAGGTTGAACCTATCAGTGTAAATATAAGCCGGGATGCACTCATGGCACCCTTGACTTGTACACTCCAGGGAGGTGGGCCCATCAGACTTGGAGTCTAGGCGTAGAGCAGGCTGGTGGGGTTAGAGTTGGTGGAGCCACGGTGGTCTATCTGATGATGAAAGGGAGGGAATCTACGCTGCAGTGTAAATATAGGCTATGATGGACTCACACACTCTGACTATAGCGTACTCCGGGGAGACCTGGAGTCCAGTAGAACTGAGCAGTGTCTAGGTCAGAGCTCAGTGGTGCGGGTTAGTCATGGCAGCATTATGTGGGCTCCTGCTCAATTACAAAAAAAAAATAAAAAATCACCATTGAATTCAAATGATTCTTAATGGTAAAGAAGAAAATTCTGATTCCCCCTCCCCCCTTCAGATTCTTCATGATGACATACCAGTACTGTGTAAATCCAATGTCCATTGCATGATAAATTGCCACTATTACAATTCACGGGTGGTACAATGTACATCAGAGCATCCAGATGGTCAGGTTTTGGGGAAATACAAACACTATAGCTACACATGGTTCCTCACATGGTACTGGGGCAATTTGTGAAAAAGAAACTTCTCTGGCTGAGGCGTGGAATCTCAAACTCAATAATCTTGTGTTACTCTGGTTTTCTATCTGTCTCCTTTTGACCCAAACTTAGTGAGGGTTAGCGGCTACTTTTCAGAGCTACACATTTACATGGTGTTATCGCAAGCCTTCCTTGGTGTACTTCCACCATGCAGACCTTCCAATCTTATCTAACCATAACTTTTTCCCTATTGCATTGACTCTCAAATTGACCTGGGGAGGGGGGAGGGGTTGCCCGTGTATCATAGTATCTGCTGAGTGTGGTTCGGTTTAACCCTGCTGATTGATGGGGCGAGTCACTCATCCCGAGATTTGTGGCTTGTGTCCAATTAGTAGGGCACAAACGGCCTGAGCACAAGCCCCAACAGCTGGCCCATGTACATGTACATGTACATGTACATCATGGGCCTTTGCACTCACTCTCACCATGCACTTGGACATGTATACACTGCTATGCTATACATGTGGGTTACATCAATGCCAGCTATGCAATGGCGCCCTCTCTTGTCCAATGCTGGGTTCATTCCCCTTATGGCAACTGGCTCTCTTGTTTTATTGCATATAAACCCCTTCCTGTCCTCATTAGACTGTGTGTTCAGCCTTGATCTATTGGTTCTTATCTTCAACCACAACCTTGACCACAAACCGGTCCCCAGCAGGGCCCGGGGCCCTATGCATGGAATCTATAGCACCATATTTCTTATTGATGGCAGCATTTGTTTTATTGCATAGAGCATGCACAGGTGAAGAACATCTGCACCAATCCCATCTCAAGCAAAGAATCCTTGCACTTCAATGAGGTTGTGGCCTTGCCAGTGTAAAACAAGCACTGTGTGCTGAGTGCTTTGCCCGATTGCCTGCTGACATCGGCAGGCAATCAGGCATAGTGCTGAGCACGTGGTGCTAATTGTACATTGAGCAGGGCAAACCCTTCTTCAATCATAATCTCAAAAGATAGAGGGCCTGATGACATTTCGATCCTATCGCAGGAACTTTCTTAAAGGCAAAGTGACAAGGACATACAAAGACAGTCAGGGGAAGGAAAGTGATTGAAACGTTAGGCCCTTTAACTTTGGGGACTGATGTACTGCAGGTGATTTTAGTCAGTGAGCAGTTTGCAACATTTTGTGTAACAACTTCATAATCTCAAAAGAATAATTTAATTCATGCATGTATCAGAGAGTCCGTAGCTGAAGGAATTGCACAGATAGTGCCCTGTACTAAACCTGATCAATACCAGCCATCTTCTTAAAGGCTTCGGACTTGTTTTCAAACAAGCAACATGTACTACAGTGACAGAGGAACACACTGCATCTTAACTGGCCTACAGGAAGAGGAGGGAAGGGAAGGCTGAATTGGAGAATCTCCTAGATCCGGGAGGGATTTTGGAGGGAGTTTGAAATGCTGACCATGTGCACTAGCATTACCAAGATAATTCCCCTCTATCCTCCCTAAAGATCCCCTCAAAAAGACAACAATGATTTGAAATTGGATTCTAAGATTGTTATCTTAAGCAGTATGAACCCCTTCCCTCCCTCCCTCCATCCATCCATCCCTCCCTCCCCTTCCATCGGCCCCCTCTCCCCCTCCCTCCCTCCCTCCCTCCATCCATCCCCATGAGGGTTTCAACAAGAAGGGAGTTATAGAGAAGCCATCTAGATAGATTTTGGACAAGGACGGGGGACAGAGGAGAGGGATGGCAGTAGAGGCAGTGGAGGAAGTCTTAACTCCTTCAAAGTCTGTCACGAGCGAATAATCCCCCCCAGTCTGTAGATTACAACAAATCCTTGGATGTCAGAAATTGATTTGGCGGAAGGGCCACTCAGCAGATATGATGGTGACACAGCAATTGGGGAGCTTGTTAAAGGATGGGGGGAATGTGATGTGTACATGTATGCATGTGAACACTCCCACTCCCATCAGCTAACACTTATCCTCATTAGGGCCAGTGTGAAGATAGCTCTGATCATAGTTAACAAATGAATACTAACAATTTACGGAGAGCACTTCAAGACTAAACCAGTTGGGAAGAGTGCTTGAGCTTCCATGGCTACACGCATAACTTATGTATAAGGACTTGATATTGATACCTACCGGTATACAGGTCTTTTGTACCCTATCCCTTGATCAAACCATGGAGGTACATTGTACATTCTCCATGATCAAACTCAGGCTTCTTCCCTGTCATACAAAACCTGAGAATTAAGGTTGTGGCGCATGTATTCATACAATGGCTACAGGCAATAAATCAACACATCTTCTTACTAAAGGTTTCTACATGTACTTAGTGCAGACCAAAGATGTGTAGATAAAGTCTTGTTACCTGGTGAATAGTAATGCTATAGTGTCCATAAGTATAGCACTTCAAAGACTAACCAGCTGGGTAAACTGCATAAGCTTAGGGGACAATCCGAGTACATGCAGCATGATCAAGAATAGACTGACGAACAGAAACAAAAGGTGGCTGGAGCACCAAATCTAATGTTGAGCCAAACAACCCTGGCCCCTGCTAAATCTCATTCCTCAACAGAAAATCAGCGTCTGCTTCTCACGTGAGTGCTCCAGCAAGGCATTTAGGCCCAACCATTCCCACTTGTTAGGTTCAAATGAAGATGAGTACAGCATGGCAGTGCGATCAAAGCAGCAAGTTCATAAGGATTGGCAGCGGCATCCCCAACACTGCATTATTACGCAGCCAGTTTGGTACCAAGGATTTGTGCAGTCATCAACACTGCGTTAAAAGGCAAGTCCATTGTGCAAAGTCTCCTTGACACTGGAGCCAGACTACAAGCTTTTGTCTTGGCTACATGAGGTACCGTAAGGAAATCTCTCAGACAGCCTCCATCTTGGTTATTCCCTGGTGGGTAGTCACTGAGAGCAGGGCAGGGTGTGGGGTAGCGCTTCGGAAGCCCAAACGTTCCCAGGAGTTTTCCCGCCCGATTTGTTTCCCCCCTAAAGGCCTAGAACCCCCTCATCACCTCCCCCGTCCTGCCCTCCCTCTCTTCCCTTCACGCGCAGATGGCCCGACATGTTGCATCCAATTTGAGAGGAGGCGGATTGACAGTCCCGGCTAGCAAGTCCCTCTTCCCTCCCTTCCACCCCCCTTGTCCCTGCCCTCTACCCTCTCCCATGCTAACCCCTCCCCCCCAGCTCCTGGGAGACGGGGCTGTGCGCAATCTGCTGGGAGTTTTGGAGCTTAGCATCGCTATCACTCCTGACAGTGACGAGAGATGATCATACACAGCTGAGATGAGTCCCGTTTCCATCAAATTCTTAATGAGCGCAGCAGTTTGCCCTCAAAGAAAACAAAAAATAGAATAAGGTTATCTCTGCAATCCTCAGCTCAGTCGGCACCACTTTGCGCAGTCTCCCAAGCCAAGTTCCCATTTGACTTGTTTCCATCCATAGCCACCGACACCATAAATTCTTTGAGGCTTGCCCTGCTCGACGTGATCAACACTCAGTGTGCTCAGTGCTTTGTCAGATGCCTGATGAAAACATTTCAGGCAGCTCGGGCAGGATTTGAACCCGCGACTCCTCAATGAATTGCATTCTCCTCTACGCAAGCATCATGTTGTATCTATGACACCATAAATTGCCGCGTTATTCCGTATTGTAATTCTACTATGCAAACCCACTTGCACTCTTTCTCTTTTTTTTTTTTTTTTTTGGGGGGGGGTGCTTCCACCAGTCAGACAAACCTTCAAATCTTAACAAGGGTTTGATTTAAGTATTGCTTGTTCACCTAAAAAAAAAACATGCAATGGTAACATGGCTCAATTGCGTTCAAAGCCTTTTGAGTACCGTGACATGGCACAGTTTGTGATTCATTTGAGTCTACACGCACCTGTACCAATGCACTACTTAACCTCCTGCCCGCCCCAATTAAAACATCACTGAAGTTCACATCTGGCACATTTCTGGCCTAAATCACCGATGCTAGGTCATCATCCTAGCCTTGTCCTCCGCTCCTACCTCCCTTGCCACATGTCCAGACTACCTTATCTGAGCCCGGACAACCGCTCCTCATCAATTAAGCCGCTAATTTCATCCCCCTCACACCAAAAAAAATGACAGGGCAGCCCTGCCAGCACTAGACACACGACACCGCTACAATTATCCCTCTCCCTCTAACCCCCTCTGGCTCTCCCCAGCAGACAACTGCCAACCGTTACACCGGCAAAATTATTAAAACGCCACGCCTTCCCCCAAAGAAGAATGATAAAAAGAACCCTATGGGCCTCCCTCTAGTGTGTGTGTGTGTGTGTGTACCAACCAGACAGACACCTGTTGTATTTATAAATACAGTCAATGAGGAGAGTGGATGGGTGAAAGATCACTGCTGAAAGCCTTAGGGGAGTGTAGAAGGGTCAGGGGAAGGGGTGACCCTTGAATTTGAGAAGAGGCTTCCTGTTTCAGACAAAAGTGCTTTCTCAGTCACTGCCTGGTCTGTCTCTGGTCCAGGCTTGACCGCGCATATCGAGATGTGATGGAGGGAGGCAGGCAGGGAGGCAGGCAGTGAGGCAGGCAGGGAGGCAGGCAGGGAGGGAGGCAGGGAGGGAGGGAGGCAGGGAGGCAGGGAGGCAGGGAGGCAGGGAGGGAGGCAGGGAGAGGGAGGCAGGGAGGCAGGGAAGCAGGGAGGCAGGGAGGCAGGAAGGCAGGGAGGCAGGGAGGGGGAGGCAGAGAGGGAGGGAGGGAGGCAGGGAGGGAGGGAGGCAGGGAGGCAGGGATGCAGTGAGCGAGGCAGGGATGCAGTGAGGGAGGCAGGGAGGGAGGAGGGGAGAGAGGCGGGGAGGGAGGCGGGGAGGGAGGCAGGCAGGGAGGCAGGCAGGGAAGCCGGGAGAGGGAGAGAGACAGAGAGGGAGGCAGGCAGGTACCGTAGCCAGATATATCATTAGGGAAAAGGCTTGCAAGGCTATTGGATCTGCGAATCCCACCTGAGTGGAACTTGCAAATGCTTGCAAATATAAGAAGGTGTGGCAGCTTCCCTGAGCTGCATGTGAATTGCCTATCAGGCCCGGGGTTGTCTTGGGGAGACATGGTCAGTTGGCTACTCACAGCAGTCGCCATGCATTTGGCTGGATGCAGACAGGGCCCCAGGGCATGTACATGTACATGTACATGTATTGCCCACCCCTCCAGCACACTATGCATCACCACAGTGCCATACCATACTGGAGGACAGCTGGCCGGCATTCAGCACACCTTGTTAGACACCTGTAGACTGGGCCATGTGTCACCACTTGCTAAGTGATTGGAAGCTGGTGGATGGGTGGCAGGGGAGGGGGAAGGGGGTTGATGAGAATGGTGTGCCTGCTGAATGGCCGCCAGAGGGTTTTTTAAGGGGTTTAGGAGAGAGGCCCTTTTTATAGGCTGCTGCTTTTAGATGAGTAACTGTAGCCTCGGGTGAGTCGCTTTTCAAGAATAGCAAGTGATGCCTTTAATAGTGTGGGGGTCTGTCATGTATCATGTCCTGCTGTGCACTTAATTGTCCAATGATCATCAGTGTGATGATAGTCTGAAGACCATGGTGATGGTCATTGGTCAAATGCCCACCAGCCCAATGACCATTGGTCAAATGATCATGGCTGATGGCCATTGGTCAAATGACTACCAGACTGATGGCAATTGGTCAAATGACCACCAGACTGATGGCAATTGGTCAATGACCACCAGACTGATGATGGCCATTGGTCCAATGACCACCAGACTGATGGCCATTGGTCAAATGACCATCAGACTGATGGCCATTGGTCAAATGACCACCAGTCTAATCTGGTGACTACACATCCAATGACCAACCATCTGATGGCCTTTCATCATACCTGATGTTACATGTTGGATTTGTCAGGATCTTGTATCTCATGCGAGACCGGAACATACAGTACAGTATGTCCAGTGACCCAATGAATCTACACTGCAGGCCAATGACCTACTGTAACTAAAACAGCCACTTGTCTCCCTAGCTGTCTCTGTCGTGAGTTTGCCTCTTTTGTGCCGCGTCATTTTCTTAGAGGAAAATGAAGATGCCCTCCATCGCTCATGTCATGCCTTTCATCAGCCATGCCATGACTATCTCTGACACAAATAACACCTGTCCAAGACCAAGGTATTATTATCACAGAACATAATCCAAACCAGCAGCTGGTCATCAGGCAAGTCACCAGCTGAGGATGATTGAGTTCAGCGAGTTGACAGGGTGGGCCTGTCCCATTACAGTCATTGCTAACGTGGCCGTGAGTCTGGATTTCACTGCATAAAGGATAAAGGTCTGCAATACATGTACTTGCCCCACACGTTTTTTTTTTCAACCTCACTACAAATTGACCAGCACCAGGCCGTAGTCCGTTCAGCTGTGCACAGGGCTTTTCTCTGGGAAGGAAGTATCCAGGGGGGATTTGGATGACCAATCCTTCCACGGTTTAAGCTCCTCGGGGAGAGGATGGCAGAACCACAAACTGAAAGCGGCTGATCCCGCAGATCAAGGCAGATGTGAGCTGGATTAAACAGGAGGAGCTTCGTGGGAGGAAGTTCAGACCAGGCTCAAGGTCCAATGGCTCTGAGGGGATACAGCCAGTTCTAATAGAACACTGTCCACACGGATTCCCCTCATGCAAGACTTCCAGGGTTATGGGTCCCCCTGATGACCAGCTCAGTGGTCAAGGGTGTTAATTAGACACCTGCAATACAAAGCAGGAGTTGCTGGTTCAAATCCCGCCCGAGCTGCCTCTATTTTTTGTCAGCGGGGATTGTCTTCCCTGCGGTCGATTTCACCATACACATCGTACATGTATGTGTAGCTTATGATTAATTGCAAGACGATGATCGATGCACAGAAACCATAGAGTGTATCGTCTGTCGTACATGTACATGTACATGTACATGTATGTAAGTTGAGTTACGGCTCTGTGAAAGCCACCCCCAGACTCGGCCCTTCAATCTCTACATTCCTCGTATGAAAAGGAAAAGCTGAAAAATAACAGCTGAGAGTGATTCCCCGAGCCAGTTGGAGCTTTTATGTCCATGTATTGGACATCCTACCTGTCCTACAGTATATTCAGAAGCTACTGGGGGACACCGACAACAGGCTGAATCTAGATGCCATTACAGCACTGGCCATGGATCAAAGTGTCTGGAGAAGCTTCGCAGCCGAATGAATGATAATTGGATGCTCATCTCTCTTTGCAGGACATAAATCTTTGCCTTTGAAGAAAGGTCCTGCTAGGATCGAAACGTCAGGCCCTCTAACTTTTGTGTTCCAGGTCATTTCAGTCGGTGAACATTTTGCAAAAGTTGATTTTGTAAAAAATTGTATTCACTTCATGTTCTTTGCAGAACACACAGCTCTGTCTGCGATGTCTCCTGCTGGTGCTGGCGACGACGATGGCGACGGCCGTGACGCTGGCCGGGGCTAAGCCCTCGGGGAGGCGCAACAGTCCGGAGCTGGCCAACCAGATCGACGTGGGAGGCGGCGGCGGCGGAGGAGGCGGAGGAGGAGGAAGTCGGGAGCCCGAGGCCGGGCTGGTCTACAGCCTGCTGGACAAGGTGCAGGACCTGACCGGAGAGGTGCGCAAGCTGAAGCAGCGGCAGCAGGAGCTGATGAAGAGGGAGTTTGGGCCTTCCAGGATCCTGGACACGCCGGTCACACGCGTGGGTAAGAACCGAGCGCCATCCTGCATTTCCTTCTGCTTTTCCTTTTTTTCCGAAATTTAGGAGGGCCTGGTGTTTTGAACTTAGCAGGACGCCTTTGAGAATGCCTTTGAGAAAGGTCCAGCTAGGATTGGAATGTCAGCCTCTCCTAATTTCTTCTCATTTTTGCATATTACTGTTTTCAGTCTGAAAAGCTGTGTCCACTGTGTGATCCCAAAACTGCTGTAGCCAGGTTTACAACATTGGTTGTTTGCACACTTATATGGGACTTTTACACACAATGCTTAAGAGTGCAAGAGGGATGATATTATTATTTTTTTTCAAAATCCTGAAAACCCTTCTGTCTAGAATAGGCAACTGCCTACATGTCTAATTATCCTAATGTGTTCAGTATCGATAGATTTGATGACAGTTCCAGTGATACTTCAAACATATGGTATTCATACCCGGTATAGGGTTTTAATGAAGGGTCTTCTAAGCGCTGAAAAGTACACATAGAAGGGAGAAAAGAAGCATTAAGGCATTAAGACTGGCTGGGAGTTTTAAAAAAGAAGGATAGATGATGTACCACTCTAGAAAGTTATTCTCGAGACATTCTAGAGTTAGAGAGTACGTACATGTCGATGCTAGATGGTAGAACCATAGAGCTAAAAAAAGATACACAGGATGCCACGCGTATTTGGTGTGCTTTATCACCTGTTACGCAAGCTGTGCAGTCAGGCAGGTCAACATCGCTGCCTGAAACCAGATGTCCAAAGGCAATTGCGTCCTAACAGCGTTTTAGCGGGTAAACCGGATCGGTTTTAAAGTTAAACCACCCTCCCGAGCAGTTTTAACTTTGCATTTTAGCGGCGAGTTTAACCGGATCGGTTTTAAAGTTAAAACGGTGTTGGAGCGTTCTAACAAACACTTTTAAAACCGATCGGGTTAAAACGGTAGTCTGTAGTCAGTCTGGACGTACCCATGGACATTCTTACTTTATTATCAATGACATGTTTATTGATAATCATTTAGTTTTTTAGGGGGAGTCGCCTAGAATTAACTTTCTTTGGGGATGGATATGTTAGACAGTGTGCATGCCCCTGAGGATGAGTACATTGCTCGAGTCAAGCATCATCCCAACGTGCTGACATGTTTTACTTTCCGTTGCTAATTTCCGCGGCTTTCCAAAATCCCGGAATGCAAAATCAAACCCCAGTTTTTGAGATTTGTTTTGCTTCCCTTTTTTTGCCTCCTTCCTGCTGGTTCTCTGCTGCTGCATTTCAACACCGAGATAGATGAAATAGATAGATATAGGCAGAGGCAGAGAGCGAATTGGTGAGAGACAGAGAGACAGGGAGTTACATACAGAAAGAGAGTTAGAGACAGACAGTTAAAGAGAGAGACAGAGAGCTAGATACTGATTTGACAGAACGATTGAGAAGCAGAGAGACAGGGAGTTACTGAAAGAAAGAGAGTTAGAGACAGACAGTTAAAGAGAGAGACAGACAGTCTGAAAGATTGAGAGGCAGAGACAGGGAGTTACAGAGAGAAAGGGACACAGAGACAGAGTCAGGGAGTTATAGAGGGAAAGGGACATACCGTAGAGAGAGACAGAGACAGACAGAGAAGGAGAGAGAAAGAGAGACAGACAGACAGACAGACAGAGACAGAGAGAGGAGGGAGAGGAAGGAGAGAGAGAGGAGAGAGACAGACAGAGACAGACAGATAGAGAAGGAGAGAGATATACAGACAGAGACAGTTAGAGAAAAGGAGAGAGAGGGAGAGAGAGAGGGGGAGAGAGAGATGCAGAGATGCAGGGAGTTACAGGGAGGCAGAGAGAGGCAGACAGACTGAGCGGCAGAGACAGGGAGACAGAGAGAGGGAAATAAGAGAGACAGAGAGAGAAAGTGAGATTCAGAGAGACAGTGAAAGGCAGAAAGAGACAGCGGCAGAGATGTGGAGACAGAGAGAGACAGAGACAACATGAGAAAGAGACAGACAGACAGCAACAGACTTATGGAGACAGAGAGAGAGAGAGAGAAGGAAAAAGAAAAGTAAAAAAAACCCTCACAAAGCAGGAAATGATTGAATTAGCAATAATCATCAGACTTGAATGCTGGCCTTGAATCTTAGACCTCCCCCGTGACTAGGAGAAAAAAAACCTATCCCCCTTGAGAGTTATTCAGCGGAGAGGGGAGGGGTGGGAGGAGAGCGAGACAAGAAAAATAAAGTAATGGTATTGCTAATGCTACAAGGCATGGTTCAATTATTCACTCAGATTACCTGAATCTGATTTGGCTGGACAGTTTTCACTCGAGCCGGTGATATCCATTTTCGTGTTTTCAAGAAGAAAAAAAAGGATTTTTTTGCCGATTGAAAATGTCGTCGATCTAGAAGGACAACCTACAGATATGCTGAAGATCATTTCTGATAGATTTCTTGATTTTTCATTTTGAGGGGAGAGGGCAGAGGGGGGAGAAGAGCTTAGAGGATGACAGGAGATAGCAGCTGCCCTTAGAGTCTGAGGGGAGGGAGACTAATCCCATCCATTAAGCAGATGGGGATGGCCGCCGACAAGCCCAGCCTTAGAGATAACGGCTTGCTGCAGTCTCCAAAGAATTGAATGTTGTCCCGGCGATCCGAAAAAAAAAAAAAAAAGAAATACAAGGAGAGGGGGGGGGGGTTGTGAGGGGAGCTGTCTTATTTGTCCATGTCGAACCAGATATCCAGCAAATTTGTGCACAGAGGAACGGGACAGAGCATTTTTAACCAAAGTCGAATCACAAAATTTAGTGGGCCTGACGTTTTGATCCTAACAGGACCCATCTCAAAGGCAGAGTGAATCAGATATCAAGCAAATGTGTGAGGAGGAATAGGAGAAAGTATTTTGAACCAAAGTAGCATCCAGACATTGGAACACTGTGTAGAGTTCTGGAGAGTTCCCCATTTAACCAAATGATTACTGACACAATTTTGTTAATTTTTTTTTTATTGGGGATGAGGATTATTAGTAAGGGCTCTGCAGTTGACCTGAATTAGCAAGTGGATACTGATCTCAGACATTTAGAGGACCTGACATTTCAATCCTGTCAGGACTTTTCTCATTGGCATAATAAGTCTGTTTGGCAGTTCGAAACATTGGTTTTTATCACTTTGAGAGTTATCATCTTTGCAGTGCAGCAAGAAACAACTGCAAAGAGAAGGGTACTGTACATTGTACTTCTTGACAAAGTTTGCTATTGCGTTGATGAACAATGGCTGCCGAATCACCATCAGGTTTCCTTTTCCTTCATTCAATGAAATGGTACGGCTTGACTTGCAGATCAACCAATGGAAATGTTGCTGTAACATGTTCCTCCTTTTGTGTGTGTTTTCATGGCAGATGGTCCCTTCCCGCTGGACTGCCAAGAGGCCCTGTCCAGAAAGCCCCGGGCCAAGAGCGGCCTGTACTACATCAAGCCGCGGGGGATCTTTGAGAGCATCCCGGTCTACTGCGACATGGACACCGAGGGCGGGGGCTGGACCGTGCTGCAGCGGCGCCAGGACGGCTCCGAGGACTTCAACCGCAACTGGGACGAGTACGGCCGCGGCTTCGGCAGCCTGACGGGCGAGTTCTGGCTGGGCAACGAGTTCATGAGCCTCCTGACCAAGCAGTACCAGTACCAGCTGCGGGTGGAGCTCTCGGGCTGGGAGGGCCAGCGCCTGTACGCCGAGTACGCCGACTTCAAGATCGAGGGCCGCCGGACGTCCTTCAAGCTGCGGCTGGGCCAGTTCCTGGGCGGCAACGCCACCGACGCGCTCAGCTACCACAGCGGCAAGCCCTTCACCACGGCAGACAGCGACAACGACGACAGCAGCAGCATCAACTGCGCCGTGGTGCACAACGGCGGCTGGTGGTTCAAGAGCTGCGACCGGTCCAACCTGAACGGGCTCTACTACCACAGCCCCCGCTACATGTACCAGGGCGACTGGGACGACGGCATCGAGTGGAAGGAGACGGACGGCCTCCTCCCGTTCTACTCCTACAAGGCCGCCGAGATGAAGATCAGAAAGATGGACTAGAGAGAACGAGAGCGAGAGAGAGAGAGAGCGAGCGAGAGAGACAAGGGCCGATCACAAAACGTGCAACCTAAACTGAGCACGTACTCCCCCTCCTCCCAAGGGCTCTATCTTCTGATGGCCGGTCGGCAGTTGTTTTTTTTGTTGTTTTTTTAATCTGTCGTCCTGCGTGGAGTGACTTTTCCCTCGAGGGAAACCACCATACAGGAGTGAGGAGAACATGAGCAAAGTGGAACTGAGATGACTTGACAGGAGCAGGGACATAGATTCCTGCCACGGACTCTGATCTAGTCCCTCCACCCCCTTGTCTCCATGTGAGCCCCAATCCCCCCTTTTTCCCCCCAATCATTCTACCAATCCTCGGAGATTCATAGTTTCACTGAGGCGACATCCTTTTTCCCCCGTCCCCCCCCCCCAAAAAAAAGGAGAAAAACCCAGCTACCTCCCCGATGCCCTCAGAACGCCTCTGGTTTGCAGTAGCGCAGGCTTTCCGAGAATGGTCAACCCCTCGGCTTTCCAGCAGACAAACAGCTCCCCACACACACAGCCCCGGAGATGGGGGGCCATGATGAGATGCCTGGCTAGCTAGCACTCATCAATTCCTGCCAATTACGGTGGCCCGGACCTTCTTCTTCTTCTTCGTCTTCCCGTTTCCTTCCGGTCCCGGGGCTTACGCAAGAGACTGTAAACACGGCCTGCGTCACTTCTTGTGTGTGGGGGGGGGGGGGGGAGCGGTCCCTGTTATGCCCATCATCACAGCCAGCAACAGTCACTCTCGACTTTCCAAATGTATTTCTTCTGGAAATGAAAATGTTCAGCGCGGATCGTCCGATTCTGCAAGGAAATCAAAATTTCCTCTGTCGCATACCGATGATTGACTGCAAAGGATGTGCAAACATCAGATCAATGGAAGTGTGACAGGTAGGGCAAGCCGTCCCCGAGGCAGTGCAAGGGTTAGACCAACAGTTAGGTAGGAGTTTGCTAAGTGGGGTTCGAGACCCAGGGAGTGGATATCAAGGGAGCTAGTTCTAAACTGCAGTCAGGTACTGACTGTCTACAAGATTTCTTCTCTACTCTTGTCATTAAAGTCCAAAAAGAGATGCACAGTCACCCTCTCTGTCTTCAGGCAGTCAACAAATCACATTAAACTCTAATGATATCAACTCAATGCCAGAGGTTGCTTTACATCATCAGAAGCTACTTTGGAAGTGGATAATTACAAGTACAACTAAGTAGTTGATGCAAAGGAAAGTAGTTGTTGCTAATGCACTCTGCATCACTGGTTTTAACTCTGTATAATGTCCTATCCTTAAGTTGGTATCATTCAAATGCTTGACAGCTTTCACCAGGCATATAATACCCCGATAATAGTTGGAATCCAGCAGTCTCCTGATGACAGGCAGAGTACATGTACACACTACCCGAAATGTTAAGTTACTGTACCAGCTCTTTTCAAAGCCACACTCCTTCATGAAAGAGAAGTGCTACATGTACATGGTGTCAATGCAAACCTTCCACTTATCATTCTGACAAGCTATCTTTACATATCAACAAAGTGGACATTATGGACTTAAACCTAGTAATGTACACATGCATGTGGTGAGGGACTGATGAAGGTTTCCTGATGCAGGGATTGATAGAGATACTTGGAGTTGGAAGAGGAAAATCGGTAGGGCCTATGGGGTTTGTTAAGAGTCTCACCAAATAATCCCTGGTCATAGTCCCGTCCAACCAATATTCATGCCGTTATGCACGATGGGGAAAGATTTCCTCAGCAGATTTGGTATGAGTCCTTGAGCGTCTATAAGAGACAATGTAGGCCTACTGCACTGTAAACATCATTGCTGACTTTGGAAAAAAAGATTTGGAACAGAGAAGCAATCGCATAGCTGCCAACCTACCGGTATCTTAGAGGAAATTAGGAATACTTCTGCCAAAAAAGAGTGATCACAGAGCAAACTGCATAGGAATACATGTGTATTTCCAAGCCAAAAATCGGAATCTGTTGTCAATAGCTTGTAAAAAGTGATAAATTTTGACCAAAAAAGAGGAATGATTCCTCCAAAATAAGGAATGGTTGGCAGCTATGTAATTGGCTATGAGTTGTCCGCTAGAATAGTGTCTGCAAACACTGGCTAGTCAGTTCCTTTGGCTGCATTCAGCCAGCAGTGCCCAGTCAAAGTCATTACTAAGAAACCATTAGAAAGCAAGGCATCACATGGTTCGATACTGATGCCATTCTCTGATGCAGTCTACGGACCACAACAGCAGACCCATCCTTGCAGAACTATGTTTGACTTGCATGACAGTAATTGATACACGTGTACATACTTAAAAACCTGAGTCCGTTACCAGCTATATGCTTATGAAATTGAATGTAAGTAAGAGTTTAAAGTCATGATATCCTATGTGCCTGTACATATCCAAAGTAACCGCTTGCTGTACATTGTGCTTTTTTTCTACACCTATATATCATAACCACTGTATCAGCTATGCTGACGACGTTATATAGTTTAGGGTAATGTGGAACGTAGAGTTAGATGTACATGTAGTCTGTGCATATGCGATATCATTATAAAAAAAAAAGAGATATATTTATTATGGTAGAGATGTTACGCATATTTAGACTGAAGATTTGTTGTTAAAATGTGTTGTTTGAGTCTTACAAAGTGGTAATGGATATACTGTGTTTGACAATTGGCCCTTTAAAAAAAAAAATGTATCGGGCCATGTATGCATGCCATGTGATCTTGTCACTCGTTATCTGCTTGAAATTGGTACATTAAGCCTAACACTGCCTTAATCTTAAAAGCCACCCAGGTCCATGTATAAAGTCTATCTATCTACAGAATGTTGAACATGAACTCAGTCTTCAGGAACCCTTCTTTCTGAGATACTTTGTCCTATGCACTCAAACATGACCTTGTCCGTGACTGATTGCGTGGGTCCGTATGGCCATACCTGCCGCCAAATTAGTTGAAGCCTACTATTACTGAGTGCAAACGAAGAAACCAAACCTCTAATAACTGTCTGTGCAATGAGTGAATGAGCTTCCGCCATCCCCTTTGTGACTTTGCCTCTGATAGCCAAGCAGCTAGGTATTAACTGTGGGTCCACTCTTAAGCATTTGCCACTGTGCGTAGATTGGTGTATGGTACGTGTGTTGTCAATAAAGCCAGTAGACCGTCAGCATACTGAATGTGCATTCTGAGTGTGTGTCTTGCATTTCTATTCACTTGCAGTATGGGTCACCAGGGTAAATAATGACTTACCAACATACCTAGACAAATGGTTGGCTGTTACACAAAAATTGGTGGCCAATAAGCCTTTTGCGTGTTGATTTGCATAGATCCTTGTACCCTACCTTTGCGGTGCCAAAGACGTACGATGTGTGTCTTATAGCGCCAGACTATTCATGATTACGCATACTGGGCCTATTGTTGCTATTCCTTGGTGATTCGAGGCAAGCTTACAGAGTGGCAACGAGCTGAGGTGGTCTTGTACCTGATGGTATCGCTGCGTGAACGCATGATGAAATTGCATTCAAGGAAATGTTAACAGTCGAATGCATGCATAAAAAGCGACGTTTAACTCCAAACTTCTGCCCTCTGATTACGTCGTTACAAATGATTCCTAGATGGATACAAACTTTGAAACTTGGAATGTGAAAAAACTACAGACATTTCTGGAACGGGGTCTAATTCCGGGTCACTCGCAAAAGGCTTATTGGTTTTGGGAAAGATACATGTACAAAGTTACAGGGGCTGGGTATATTACTGGGGAGCTTTTCCTTGGGGGAATCAGTAGCAATTTTGTTTTTTAAATGACGCAAAAATGGCGAAGAATCTAACATATTGCATGTCAATCATTAACAAGTACATGTATGACTATCTCAACTGAGGAACCGCTGATTATTAATGATTCAACAGGGGGCGTATGGTTTCCCACTGTGAACCATTATTTTGGTGTACTGCACCCCTACGCTTTTGAACAGCGCCCTCGCTTGACCCCATCCCGGGGCAGCTTCACAGGCTCCGACTGAATGTTTCACCCTCAATGTCAGCGATGCCAACTGGGCTTTGGTTTCGCTCGCAAACACGCCACGGGACTTGTTGTTTGCATCTGATGGAGAAGAGTGGGAGCGATCCCCGGAGATGCACGGTGGTTACTGATGAATTGTTTCCTATACCCCAGCAGAGAGCTACATGTATTTGGAATGCCCCCCACCGTGGTAAGGCAGGTACCGGTAGGTACATCTTAGCAACCAGAGAGGCCTGGCTGCAAAATCCAGTCAAAATGTTCTTTGCTCTTGAAACATTGATTGAAAATATCCTCATCAGTATCTGTTTCCATGTACAACTCATCGTCATCCTAGAGTTAGGCATACTGTATTATGAGAGAGGGAGAGAGGGAGAGAGGGGAAGAGGGGGAGAGGGGGAGAGGGAGAGAGGGAGAGAGGGAGAGAGGGGGAGAGGGGGAGAGGGAGAGAGGGGGGAGGAGAGAGGGGGAGGGCGAGAGAGGGGGGGAGAGAGGAGGGAGAGAGGAAGGGACAGGAATTGAGGGAGAGATGCGAGAGGTAGAGAGAGAGGGGGAGGGAGGGAGAGATCGAGGGAGAGGGGAGAGAGGGAGAGGTAGAGAGGAGAGAGGGAGAGAGGGAGAGAAGGGGAGGGAGGGAGGGAGAGGGGTAGAGAGGGAGAGAGGGAGAGAGAGAGGAGGGAGAGAGGAAGAAAGGGACAGGAATTGAGAGAGTCAGGGAGACAGGGTGAAATGGAGAGAGGGGGAGAGAGGGAGAGAGGGAGAGAGGGAGAGAGGGAGAGAGGGATAGAGGGAGAGAGGGAGAGACGGAGAGACGGAGAGAGGGAGAGAGGGAGAGAGGGAGAGAGGGAGAGAGGGAGAGAGGGAGAGAGGGAGAGAGGGAGAGAGGGAGAGAGGGAGAGAGGGAGAGACGGAGAGAGGGAGAGAGGGAGAGAGGGAGAGAGGGAGAGAGGGAGAGAGGGAGAGAGGGAGAGAGGGAGAGAGGGAGAGAGGGAGAGAGGGAGAGAGTGAGAGAGGGAGAGAGGGAGAGAGGGAGAGAGGGAGAGAGGGAGAGAGGGAGAGAGGGAGAGAGGGAGAGAGGGAGAGAGGGTGAGAGGGAGAGAGGGAGAGAGGGATAGGGATCATGAACAAACACTGCTCCTTCTCCAGGAGGAAAAAACCTGACTGTGTCTCCCCAAGGACAGTATTAATCTGGCAAAACAGGTAATCCCCACCGTCGAAATGTGGTGGAAATTTACAAAGAGGAAATTGATGTGGAAATCAAGCAGAGGTGACTCGAAGTTTGGGAGAGTGAAAAAAAAAAGAGAACAGAAAATGGACTGGTTCCTCCACCAAATTAAAGGTAGGATTGAATTTCACGGGTTGCGCATAAAGTTGACGTTATCACTCACCGTGGATAATCATGTCCCGATAATCTGAAGCAGTGATTGTGCCGACAACAATTTGAGAAGCGCTGAGTTTGTTCGTGGACTAGTTTGGATTGCTATTGGCTTTGTCGGGAGCGAGACGTGTTCCACATTAACCACATCTGCTTGGGTTTGGATGATTTTTCTTGGACTGGAGAGGAAATGACTTTTGGATTTTTAATTCTGCACAAACACACACACACACCAATGTATAGGACCCTGTATTGATGTAAGCCAGTTGGTTACTGCTTGCTACTGAATGACAATTAGGGGGTTGCGATCCATGGATCAGTGCATGTAGTAGTTAAAGGCTGCTTGACCAGTTCCCTCATCCCAGCAAAGTGGACTGTGTTGGTATGGCCCCCACCTATAAGGGCTGGATAGCTCAGGTCATCATTCTACCGATCCTCGGAGTTTCATAGTTTCACTGAGGCGACATCCTTTTTTCTCCGTCCCCCCCAAAAAAAAAGACAAACCCAGCTACCTCCCCGATGCCCTCAGAATGCCTCTGGTTTGCAGTAGCGCAGGCTTTCCGAGAATGGTCAACCCCTCGGTTTTCCAGCAGACAAACAGCTCCCCACACACACAGCCCCGGAGATGGGGGCCATGATCTGATGAGATGCCTGGCTAGCTAGCACTCATCAATTCCTGCCAATTACGGTGGCCCGGACCTTCTTCTTCTTCGAAGGGCTGGATAGCTCAGGTGGTAGTCGAGCGCTGATTTGTTCTTAGCTATCTCCTTACAACCTGAAACCAGTCAGTGGACTCAGTGTCACACAATCCTAGGGGGGTCTTTCTCCAAGACACATTGAAAAAAAAAAAAAGCAAGGGTTGTCAATTCCTATCTCCATGAGTTCTT
Source organism: Luidia sarsii (assembly GCA_949987565.1). Lineage (NCBI taxonomy): Eukaryota > Metazoa > Echinodermata > Asteroidea > Paxillosida > Luidiidae > Luidia > Luidia sarsii. Next base: position 14,884,740 of record OX465111.1, on the reverse strand, counting down.
TTGTTATTTTGTAGGTCTCAGTGAATTTGTTTCCCCCAAGATGGCACAAACTGGCTACATAGGCAATGAGTAATGGGGCCAATTTCATGAAAATTCTGCTCAGCAGGAAATGTCTTCCTTGTGCGAACGGGATTACTAGCCACATTGGTGGTGTGATGTCCATTGATTTTGACCTGTTATCCACTCTCCACTGCTTAGCATGAATCAACGGTGAAATTTGGGTTGGCAAGGTGATCCTAGGAGTAATGATTTTTTGTGTGTGTGCTTAAGGAAATTGTGGCGCTTAATTAGACCCTGGTATCAGTCGTTCATCAGACTAGTGCTCCTTCAGAAATCAAGCAAAGAAGACACCATCAGGTAGGACATGTGTCCTCATCAGAAGGCAAAGCGATCATCATTTTCCATCGCATTAACATGGCATCCCCAGGGGGAAAAGAGAAGTCGGAAGGCCGAAAATGATGTGGAGACGTACCCAAACGGCGGAAAAGGAGACAAATGAATGTGGTTGGAAACATGTGGAGTGAGGGTATGCCAAGGTCAGGAAACAAATGAAGCCAATGCGTGAACAGCCTGATGCGAAGAGGAAAGCTGAACTGAAGGATTTTGTCGCGCAAAACAAATGACAAGCATATCACTGTTCACTAGCCCCAGTCTGACTAAACATGTTTAGTTTTAAGAGGGCCTGACGTTTCGATCCTAGCAGGACCTTTCTCAAAGGCAGAGTGACCACTCTGCCTTTGAAAAAAGGTCTTGCTACATGTGTAGGATCGAAACGTCATGCCCACTAAATTCTGAGATTTACATTTTGGTAATTTTAGTCAGTAAGCAGTTTGCAACATTTTTGTATATCACTTTACACTTTATTGTAATATACTACAATATGGTTGGGGGATATTGAGACACTATCAGACCAAAATGTTTTCTGCGCCACTGAAGTGTTCACTGTAGGCCGCTTCCTTCCAGTATCAAGAA